>PVJH01016879.1:0-49277 GCA_004026705.1 Nesogale talazaci | reverse complement strand
CTCCCCCCCCCGCCTGCTGCACACCCGGCTATTAAACTTTAATGAGCATTAATGGCTCTGTCCTACTTTCAGGTGCTGGGCCTGGTCTATAAGCATTTGTTGCCCGAGCCTCCAGGCCTCTTTCTCTCCCTCGCCCGCCAACCCCCTTGCTGGGCTGGGCTCCCCTCCCTGCCTCACAGATGTCCCAACAGCCTGCGTCCTGCTCCCGGTGACGAAACAGTCCCTTGTCCTGGGCGGCTGAGCTCACCTCTGCAGCAATCCCCCCCTCAAACGGAGGCGGCGCCCCCTCTGGTGACTCAAGGACGCCATCCCAGGCCAGGGACTACCCCTACCAGCTGCCCCTGGGGCCAGGAGGACCCACAGCGACCCCCTTGGGATGGGGTCGAGCTGCCCTGTGGCTTTCCCCCCAGGCAGCTAGCTCTTCATGAGAGCTGACAAGCCGACAGCCTCCTCTTTATCCCGAGCACTGGCGGGGTCAGCAGAGCAGGGAGAGTCCGCCTGGCAGACCCTGAAAAGAAAGGCCTTCTTTGCTTTTCCACAAGGTTCATGGCCAAGAGGGCTGACGGCCGTTCCGAGTCAGAAAGGCCTGGCGATCTGTTAAGTCTGCAGCTGGGAGGGCTGACAGGGTGCACTGAGTCAGCATTGACTCGGGGGCCCGAGGCATTCACTCTGAAGGACCCGGGGTCCTTGGGTGCCAGGGCCTCAGGGGGCAGAAACGCAGGCCACGGGGCACGTTTGGGCAGTGACGCCACTCTGTGCCATATCGTCATGGGGGCTCCACGTCTGTAGGAAGCAACAGGGTTGGAAACCCCCCCAAGGGGTCCTGGTGTGCTGTGGACACTTCCGGGTGTCACAGGGTAGCAATAGGGGCACAGGCAACCGGGTCCAAGGGCAGCAGATGCTCCGGTGACCTATGTCACGTCTCTGCACACCCACAGCTGTTCACCCACGTGAACCCCCAAGGGTCCAGCTAGCTCCACAGACGCATCTAAGACAGCAGTTCTCAACCTGGGGGTCGTGACCCCTTTGGGAGGGGGGTGTCAAAGGACCCTTTTACAGCAGTTGCCCGATTCATCACAGTAGCAAAATGACAGCTATCAAGTAGCAATGAAAATAATATTGTATTAAAGGGTCGAGGCAATAGGAAGGTTGAAAACCACCTATCTAATGGGGCTTTTTTTTTGGGGGGGGGGCTGTACCATCGTCTGCAGAATGGTCTCCCTAAGATGTCCCTTATCTTAAGGACCACACAGCTCTTGGGGCTGGCAGCTGAGTTCCAGCTGGGTCTTTCCCCCAGACTGGGGGATGGGGAGGAGGTGAAGAGGGGGGCTTCAAAGCGGGGTGTCTGCTCCTAGACTAAACGCAGAGTGCTGGGATGTCTGCTTCACCTGCAACCCATGAAACATGGTCCTGGGTCTGTTCCTGACCCACCCTAGGCCTCCCTGTGTCCTTTAGGACAGGGACGCCTGCTTGGGCCTCCATGATGAGCCTCACAAAGAGACCTGATAAAGCCCACTCCTGGCCATGGCAGGACAGCTCCTGGACAAACCCCACAGGGCGGCACCGACCACAGCCTGCTGTGTGCCTGGAGGGGAGCCCTGGTGGGGCGGGCAGCTCCTGCAAGGTCCGTAGTTTACGTAGCTCATTCTCTCTCTCTGCTTCACCTTCCTAGAGAGGAGCCACACTTGGGGGGCTGGAGGAGCCACACAGAGACCCAGACAGGTGTGGAGATGAGGTGCTTCCACCACCACTGGATCCACAAGACTTTCCATCCACCAGCCGGGGATCTTCCTGCCTGCGGCTTCATTGCATGTGGCTGCGTGAGTCTGAAGAGGGACCTTTGGGCTAGTATTGGACGTAGGGGCTAGAATCGGACTTAGGGACTTGATCCAGTCTAGGCCGGGAGGTCTTCTTGATAGACAATTACGCTTTGATATCAAGCTCTTCGTATACATATGGGTTTGTTTCTCTAGTCAACCCAGACTAACATACCAACCAAACCCCAAACCCACTGGCACGGGTCCGTTGCGGCTCACAGGGAGTGACCCTCCACTGGCCTCCCCCATCGGTGACGCTTCCTGGGGGCAGACGGCTTCCCTTTTCTTTTGTGGTGCATCCAGGGGGGCTGATTTGCCGGACAGGTGGGCAGCAGCCTAACGTCGAACCTACCTCACCACCCACACAGGAGGGAGCTGAGCACATCACCGGTGCTGCCGTTGTGCCCCGAAGAGCCAATTCTGACCCAAAGTGACCTCTGTGCGGGGCAGGCCAGGCCGTGGGCGCTCTCAGAGGTCATGTTCATGCGAACAGGGGACGGGTCTTTCCTCCTTGGGGCCCGGCTGACCTGTGGGTCAGCAGCCCAGCACGTACACCCTGTGTCACCAGCATGCCCAGCAGTCTTGGCAGGTGTCACCACCCTGTGCTGCCCTGTCCTCAGCCTGTGTGTGGGATGGGCGTGGGGGTGGGCAATAAGCCATGGATGCAGCCTCAGCCCGGCAGTCACCTCCTGGGGGTGGCGGCAGCAGGCGGGCAGCGGGCTGTCATAATGGGGGTGGCCACCAACCCTCTCTCCTCCCGGCCTACCCCCCCACCCCACCCCCGCCCGACCCAGCTCTGACATCTCGCATGCCTCCAGCTCCTCGCCTTTCCAGAGCACAGACACAAAAGGGGATGTCGTAACACACTCGACCTTTGCCTCGACAGCCGGCTCCAGCTGTCAGGAGCCAGGAGGTAGATACTCCAGCAGGCGGAGGCCTCCGGGGTGCAGGCCGGGGCCAGGCTGCGCCCCCACCCCACCCCAGCGGGCCCCACCGGGGAGCAGGGTGGGGCGAGGGGTGGGGGGAGGATTGGTGACGGCCAACCCCAAGCCATTTAAAATATCTGCACGGTAAATCCACGGCAAGCAAGTGGGAGAGGCTAAAGCCTGGATAAAATACGAGCAGATATAAAGCCAGACACCTTTATTGTTCCGAGACGACTTCCCACAAGTTATGGGACCGGAGCGTGACCCTAACCCATCACGGTGTAATATGGCAGGATGCCGCCCTTGCCGCCGGCTCGGAGGGGGCCCGGTGCCTCCCACTTGGCAGGACCACTGTGTCGCCTCACCCCCTCTGATGGGGGCGGTGACCTCTCCTTCCTCCTCTAGAGGCCCTCCTCCCCCCCGGGCAGAGCTGGGTCCCTTACCAGTCACGCACGAGTCACGTGGATTTGGCAGGGGGGGAGGAGGGGGCACGGCAGAAGAAAACCAGCTTCCCAGACAGCCTGAGGGCACACCTGTGTCTTCCCGCGTGGGGCCCTTGCACTGCCTGACCCCCCAGTTGCAGAGCCTTGCCGCCGCCCACTGCCCACCTCGGAGGCATTCGGAGCCACAGGAAGCACCAGGCTGGGTCCTGCTGCCCCATGCCACCCTGAGAGCTGGGAGGGCTGCGCGAGCCTGGGGAACAGGAAGGACCCAGTGACCCACTGGGAGGAGGGGTCTGCACCAGGGGTCTGACTGCAAGGTCGGGGGTGAGGCTAGGAGAGCAGGGGGCTGGTCATGCATCTTAGGGTCCCCAGGATTATGGTAAAGGAGGAAAGGCAGAGACATGAGGCCCGAAAGCGCAGGCTGTGCAGGGAGTCTATGTATCACCTGCATGCAAACCAGAGGCAAATACACATCGCTGCGCCCACACACAGACCCCGGTCTGACCCCAACAGCTTCTTTACGAGGTTCTGCTTGCCCAGAGATAAGACTGAAGGTGAGGCCTGGCTGGTCCCTGACTCTTGGCTGGGAGGCTGCAGGGACTCTGCCCTGTCAGCTGGCCGAACCCCAAGCAGAGCATGGTCTGCCTTCAGGAGCCAAGGCACTCCGGAGGCCCTGCCTGCAGACATCCCCCCCCCCCAATCCTACACGTCGTCTAGTCACCTGTCTGTCTCCACCCAACCACCCCATTGAGTCACCAGCCCTTCTGCCTCCTCGTCAGTGGTCAGAACTGGGTGAGGGAAAGGGATGAAGCCCAGAGGTTGTTGGCCATCTTTCCATGCTCCATCCACCCTTTCATCCATCCATCCACCCAAATACTGCCCAAATACCCATCCACCCATCCATCCATTTACCCAATATCCATCCATCCATCTACCCAAATATCCATCCATTCATTCACCCAAATATCCATCCATCATCCATCCATCCATCCATCCATCATCCATCTTCACTTACCCACCCATCCATCCATCCTTCCATTAATCAATCCAGTCATTCCATCAGTAGTGTTCACTGAGCCCTGACCGTGCACTCCGAGGTCTGGGGGTCCATCACTGGGCAAATCAGATGGCCCAGCAAACCTGCATGGAGGTTCCCAGCTCCCAACCCCGGGAGGGGTCCCCGCAGTGCTGAGGAAGAGGAGGGCCACACATCAGAGAAATATGAGAGCACGTGACTGCGAAGGAGGCTGGCCAGCCGGTCAGATGACCAGGGTGGGACTGGGGTTGGAGGCAGGACCTGAGGGCAAGACAGAGCCAGTCTTCAGGGCACCAGGTACAGAAGTGGCGGGGCAGGAGGGGATACATGAAGTGGGGCACAGCTGGAGGAGAGCACATGAGGGCAGGGAGGCGGCGGGAGCTAGATCTTATAGGACACTGGCATGACCAGCAGACAAGGGGCCTGGGAAGTGGGCCATTCTGGGAGGATGGGAGAAAGTGGGGCATTCTGGGAAGATGGGTGTGGCAGTCATGAACTCGTCTGTCAATTTCATGATTGGGCGTCTAGGGGTGAAGTCTGTCAATCTGGAGATAGCCAGTGAAGTCTCTGTGTAGGCATGGCTTTCTCCTGAGAATTCTGGGAAGTCTTGCGATTTTTTCTCAATTAAAGAAGAGAGACTTGACAGTCCCTACTGACAAGACGAGTTGACAGCAGGCTGATGGATCCTGATTCCTGGAGACTGAAGGAGCCTGAGGAGAAGCCACAAGGGCTTGCCTTGATGGAACCAGACCTCTGGGGCTGGAGAAGCCACAGAGAGACCTCTGCCAGGGTTGAGATGCTTCTACGCCCAGTGGGTATTGCTGATGGACCCTGAGCCCTGGACATGAGGAGCCATGAGGAGACCCCTGTCAGCGCCGGGATGCTTGTACCCAAGCTGGATATACAAGACTCTGCACCCACTGGCCTGTGATTGTCCTGGTGTCATTGCACGTGCTGCTTGAGTCAGAAGGAGACTTTATAGACTGGTATCGGACATATGGGCTAATATCAGACTTATGACCTTGGACTGGACTGGGTTGGGATGTTTTCTCAATGTTCCATTCCTCTTGTATATACACCTTTCCCTTATGTCCATATGCGTGTTTATGAATTTGTTTCTCTGGTCTAGACAATAGGGATGGAAGATTCTAGGAAGATGGGGACTGGGCTTGGGTTGGGCCCAGAGACTGTATCCTCAGGCTGAGCACTGTCACCCCACGTGGGCAGCCGGGACTGAGTCAGCGTGCAGGGGAGGTAGAGGAGGGGTGGGGAGGTGGGGACGACCTCTAGCGTATGAATCAGGCAGTGAGCAAGAATACTTGGGCCAGACTCCAGAATTGATGTGGAGCGTCCACCTTCCAGTTATCTGGTAACTGGAGTGCCGGCCCTCAGGACACTCTGTGCCCCTGGGGGGTCTCTGGAACCTTCTGTGCCTTGGTTTCTCCAGGTGATGCACCCTTTGTCTACAGGGCTGTGGCAAGGAGCAGTGGTTCCTGCAAGTGAGGCCTGGCCCGATGCCTGCCCAGACACTCCCGGCAGCCCCACGTGTGTTTCCTGTTGACACACACGCCTGCTGCGAACGGGGTGTACCCTGACAGGCTCACGGGGGCAGCAGGGAGTCTGGAGGGGCGGCAGGGGAGAGGGCAGCCTGTGATTTCTCAGCAGCCTGAGGAACACACACCAGCTGGGCCCTGACCTCTGGCTCCAGAGGGTCCTGCCAAGTGGGCAGTGGAGGAGAGGAGCTCCCACCCCCACCCTGCCCCGCTCTCAGGATAGAGGTCCCCATGAAGCTGACCTCCAGAATCCTGGAACAGCCCTTTGTGACCCCATCTCCCCCCCAGTACCCCACTAGGGTAGAATCTGCTAGAATACGCTCAGGGGCAGGAACTAGAAACAGCTGGACATATGCAGGGGAGGGTGGGGCAGAGAGCTGTCTTCCCTGGAACAGCGTGCACGCACACACACACACACACACACACACACACACACACACACACACCACACCTCCTTCCAAGCCTGATGAGAAGCAGCTTGACTGACCCTCCTGCCTTTCCCTTGCAGAAGGACACACTGGGGCCCAGAGAGGGTGAGAAGGTCCTGGAAGGTTACACAGTGGACCAGTGGGGTCCACTCCCCATGAGGACACTGCATCTCATGTAAACTCACTCACTCTCGATCGCCCGAGGGAGACAGCCTACGGGGTCGGCTGGGCGGAGGGTGGGGTGGTGGTTTGAATGCAGCAGGGAGACGGTCCTCGGGCCTGGGGCATGCCTTCTTGATGCTGGGGCAGGAGGGTGGGTAAGGTCCAGGCTGCCTGCTGTCCCTGAGGCCTGGTCTCAGCCCTGCGGGCAAGAAGAGGGCGCTGGAGTGGAGGCCTTCCGTCTGCAGCCACCCCAGGGGGTGGTCTCCTTGGGCCAGCATCCCCTTGGTCCCAACCTGCCAAAGAGGCCCCGGGCCAATGGGGCTAGTGGAAGCACTGTCCTGAGGTATGATCAAGGGGAGGGGGGGCCCTGCCCAAGGCCAGGCAGCCATCTGGGCTGGAGCCGCCCTGGCCGGGGTCAGCAGCGGTCACTCAGAATGGCTCCGCAGGCTGCCCCACTGTCTCTGCCACGCTGTGATCTACGACCCCATTACTGCTGAGGCCACGCAAGGGCTCCACGATGGATTGCCGGGCCTTGGCGAGAGCGGGGGGCGGGAGCGCACGCCGTGACAAATGGGCCCCGTCAGCCTCCCTGGGCCTCATTACCATCCGTCAGGGCGGGCGGGCGCCTCCGGGACCTGGGGAGGAGGAGGGCCAGGGTTTCTGGGGGAAAGAGAGTAGTGTGGGGAGGGGGGGGGAAGCCCTGTCCGTCCACTTGGTGGACATGTCCCCCCGCCCTCCCCAGCCTCTGGCCTGGACATGCAGCTACACGCCACAGCCTTCACCCAAGACACCTGCTCACTGCCCTCCGCCATGTGGCTGGGCCCAGGGTGACACAAAGGACAGGGTGGCGAGAGGAGACTTGTCTCTCCTCAAGAACAAAGGCCGGGGACCAGGGCCAGGGCGTCTACGGAGCCTTGGTGACAGGAAGCAGTCAGGAGGGGCTGACCAGTGGGCTGGTCTTGTCAGGTGCCAGCCGGGGAGGAAGCTGGCGGACAGGGTGAAAGGCCAACCCCTGACCCTGTGACCACAGCCCACACAGGCTGGCCCTGGCCCCTCCTGGCCCCTCCTGTTTGGGGCCAGCCCCAAGCCCCCGTTTTATCACCAGGACTGTGGCCCTGCCAGGCTTCCTGGCGCTTCAAGGTCTCTGAAAAGAAAGGCTGACAGGCTTCCAGAACATTCTGCCCACACGTCTGGCCCTGAGCTGTCGCCACCTGCATAGGTCCTCGCCTTGCCCAGGAAGAGGAGGACTGCGGTCGGGACAGGGAAGTGGAGTTGACCATGTGCTGTCTCACGTTATCCATGGGGGCTGCCCACTCAGTGGTGACTGGGGTCAAGGATACCTCCTGTGGTTCTGATGCGCAGACCCAGAAAGGAAACCTCAGCGAGGTGGACAGATGGAAGCCCTTCCTGGGCAACCCACTGGTCAGCTGCCCCACGCCACCTGCTTCCTATTTGACACTGCTGGACAAAGTGGCATTGCCCTCAACCCGGGCACCCGTCCCCACCTCCATCCTTCTTGCAGAGGCCTGGGGCTGGCCCTCGAGTTGTGGTGGGCCCCCAGCCAGAAGACCAGGGCTGCCCACCCGCAGAGGGGGCCCTTCCAGCTGGCCGGAACAGTGTCCCCATCGCCCGCAGACTCAGGCTGGTGTCTGGACACGGTCCAGGGTCAGCAGCCACTTTAGGAGGCCATCAGAGCGGACCTGCCTTGCCTTCGTGTGGTCAATCTCCCCTCCAGAGCTGGGGGCTGCGGAAGGCCCACCCCCACCCCACCAAGTCCCGGCTTGTGGGTAACGGACGGACGGACGGAAGGGTCCGGAATGCTGAGATAAGGCGGGCGCATGAGCAGCCGGGGCAGGAAGATAAACACAGAGGCAGCCTGGGCCTCCCCGCCCCCACGGGCCGCAGGGAGGAGGACGTGAGAGGAGATAGCCTGGCCCCATGGCCCCAGCCAGTAACCCTTGACTGATGGCTGGGGAGCTGGGCCGCAGGGGACCTGGATGGTCAGGGCTTCTGGGCTCCCGTGCAGTGCCTGCAGCTGGGAGCCATCTGGGTCCCACTCAGGGCTGTCCCAGGATCTGGGCTGAAGTGTCCCCACCTGGAGGGAGGAGCCTACAGGCCACTTCTTGGGGATCCTTCTCTCTGGACACCAGCTCTGTTTACTCAACAGGGGGTTGGGGGTTGGGGCAGCCCAGGCCTGTGAGAGGGAGTCACTGCCCAGGCATCTGCTGTGCAGGCCTCCACCCACCGAGGGGCTGGTGAGCCGGGTTTCCTGGAGGGCTCAGATGGGGTGGCCTGACCCCGTGACCCCCAGTTTCCCCTCTGATGGAACAGGAAGGACAGTGCTCCTCCAGGGTGGGTGGGGAGGAAGGGGTGTCAAGATGAGTTGGCGTTGGTGGCCTCTGAGGCAGCCCTGGCCTTTAGTCCATTCCCATGCACAGCCGCCCGATAGACACCAGGACACTGCCCGGCCCCGCACGGCCTCGCCCTCTGCTGCCATCGTGTCTGAGCCCACTGCTGCAGCCCTGGGGCCAGTCTGCCTCATTGTGGGCTGCCCCTCTTCCACCGCCCGCCCCCAAGCCCCGCCACCACATCAGGCACACTGCCGTCAAGTGGACACCGCCACGAGCGACTCTGAGGAGGGTCTCTTCAGAGACCCGGTGCGTCTTTGCAGGTGGCCTCTTCCTCCCAGGGAGCGGCTGCTGGGGTTGAACCTCCAACCTAGTCACTGGTGTGGGAGGTCCACGCCCAGCCCGAAGGACCAGCAGGTCCGTCTCGGCGGAGCAGCGGCAGCCAGGGCGCTCCCTGGAAGCTCGGAGGGCGAGACTTGGTCTCACAGACCTGGGAGGTGTTATCCGGAGAGACTCGTCCCTGCAGAAGGACATTATACTTGGTCGCTCGGAGGGGCGGCGAGAGAGGAAAGCTCCCGGAGAGATGGAGGGACGTGGCGGCTGCATCCCCGGGCCCCAATATGAGAACGACCTGAGGGTGGCCGGGGTGGCAGCAGCCAGTTCTGTTGTACTTGGGTCAGTGTCAGAACCGGTGAGCCGGTACCTCACCCTCCATGAC
Source organism: Nesogale talazaci (assembly GCA_004026705.1). Classification (NCBI taxonomy): domain Eukaryota; kingdom Metazoa; phylum Chordata; class Mammalia; order Afrosoricida; family Tenrecidae; genus Nesogale; species Nesogale talazaci. Next base: position 39,846 of record PVJH01016879.1, on the reverse strand, counting down.
CTCCCTTGTGGCCAGCAGCCCTGGGTTTCCTGGGCGGCATTGATGCCAGGAGACCTGGCCGGGCCCCAGAGGACATGAGGCTGGGTGGGCGAAGCCCGTCTCGGGCAGACGTACTCTGGACACCAGTAAGCAAAGTTCAGCGTGAAACTGTGCATGACCGGGGCTGCAGAGGATTGGGGGTGGGGGTGGGGTGGAAATGGGAGCTCCTGCTAAGAGAGAAGTGGACGCCTGTGCGTGGTGAGACCACGGGTGGGATGGGGTGACCGGGAGGGTGGCACAGGCCACGTCACTGCATTGGCGTTGGTGGCCTCTGAGGCAGCCCTGGCCTTTAGTCCATTCCCATGCACAGCCGCCCGATAGACACCGGGACACTGCCCGGCCCCACACGGCCTCGCCCTCTGCTGCCATCGTGTCTGAGCCCACTGCTGCAGCCCTGGGGCCAGTCTGCCTCAGGAGAAGCGTGCCCGTGAAGGCCGTGTTCATCCTGGTCATGGAGACTCAGAAGACGACCACAAACCAGCACAGGGTCCACCCGTGGTCACTGTGCCCTGTCTACGGGTTAGACATAGCCCAAACGCCCACCACAGAACAGGCAGGGGGACATGCACTCTCCATGCCTGGGGCACAGGCGGTGCTCCTGCATGCCTGACCCTGAGACCATGCTTCGGAGGGAAGTCGGCATCAGGGTCTCATGGACAGGAAGTGCCCGGAATAGGTGAGCCCCGGAGACACAGGAAGTGGCCAGTGATTGTTGGCCTCGGAGGGGGATTGAGAGGGGGAGGGGAGCCAGGAGTGGCTGCTATGGAAACAGAGTCTCTCTCTAGGTCCTTTTAAAAATGCTTTCTGGTGTTTTGTTTTGTATAGTGAGTTCGGTGGGGGCTGACAAATCTGATCAACACTTTTCTGTGCAACCATTTGAAATAGCCTATCGATGCTCCCATGCGCTTGTCCTGTTCTGACTCCCCGCTTTCTAAAATCAGCTCTGGTGGGGCAGAGGGCTAACCCCTGAGCCGATCTGTGGGAGAAAGATGCGGCCTTCTGCCCTCCTGCCCCCTTAAAACTTAAAATCCAAGATTCCCACGGGGGCACCTCTACCCTGTCCTCTGGGTCCTGGGAGGCTGCATCGATAGAGCAGCCTTGAAGACTGACCTTCCTTTGTAGGGCCCTTAGAGACAGCTAGAGGGGAGGGCCTCAGGTCCCCAACAGCGCGCACGGGACGCAGGAGGCTGCCCCTCCCTCCCTGCACGATGACCTCCCCCAGGGGAGCAGGGCAGGGGCGCTGTCAGGACCCCCAGGGAGGATTCATCAGGTTGGGCAGGGAGGGGCCTTCCCAAGTGAAGCCAACTGATTACCCCGGTCTTTTGATGCCAGGATTTCTGGCGGCTCCCCAGGTGTGTCCCAGACACTGTGCGGACAGAGGCCTGAGGGGCTGTGGAGTTGGGGTGCCCAGAGAGAAGAAGGGCCCCGGGTGCTGGGGTAGGCATCCAGCACAGGGTCCAGCTCCTGTGTCCTCTGTGCAGAGAGGAAGAGGCAAGACATGGCATTTCAACAGATGCCACCAACCCTACATCGCAGGAGGCTCTGGAGTGCCCCTGCCCTCTGTGCCCGGTCCCTGCCTTGTCTGGAAGAAGACGGACCGCCTGATCCCGTTGCCGCTTGACGCCTCAACACTGTTTGCCTCCCCCGGGAAGCCCCCTTGGATTGCCTCAGTCAGTCGCAGGCCCTCTTCCACCCCATGGGCACCCTGCACCCTTAGCCATCAGCTTGAGGACCCTCATTTCACATCGCAAGGGACAGGGCCTCTGACCACTGGATGTCGCCCCCCGCCACAGTGGCCTCTCCTGTGTGAACTGCTGGATCCGTTCTAAAGCCCCTATAACCCACCAGAAGGTTCCAGGCAGCCCAGTGGTGGGGTCTGGAAAGCCACTGCCTGGCCTTCCACAGTCTGCAGAGTGGGGCACCGATTAGATTTTGCCCCTGGTCTGCCTGGCCAGGGGTGGGGAGCATGCTGTCTGGGGCTCTGGCACCAGCTAGTGGGGGCCAGGGGTCTGACACAGGGGTGGGGGTGGGGGGTGCCCTGCTCCCGTCAGGACCTTTGGTCAAGAACGCCTGTTCCCAGAAGCAGAGGACAGCTGACTGACCCCCTCCTGGAGCCAGGCTGTTTGGCAAGATAAGAGAGCTACTGGGAGCATGGGGGCCAGTGGTGTCCTGTCCCCCTTTGGGAGGTGATGGATGCCATGGGGGAGGGGGGTCTTCCCCTGAGAGAGAGGGAGAGGGAGAGGGACAGGAAGGCCTCCCTGCTTGAGCCCTGGGGGTGTGTCTATGATAAAGTGACCAGATGTCCCGCTTTTGGCGGGACAGTCCCAATTTCAAATATTTTTTTTCTTGAGTCCCCCAGCAGTTTTAAAAAGTCTTGGTTTTTGCAAAGAATGCACGATAAGCTAGGGAATGGTGGGAGAATGGGAAGGGACTATAGCCCCTCTAAACCCCCTCTACTGGTCCTCCGGTCAATGGTGTCCTGCTTTACCAATGTTAAAAGCTAGTCTCTTTATGACCCTGGGCCGCTGGTGCCAAGCCTGGGGATAGACCAGCCGGTGAGCCCAGCCCCCAGCCCCCTCCCCCTGCCTCTGTGTCTGGGTAGGGAGAGAAACAGGGACCCCCAAAGGGAGTTCTCTCTGTGCTTCTCGCTCTGAGCGGGCTCTGTGCATTGCCCACACCCCACGCCTGTTCCACAAACACTCACACGTCAGAGATGAAACTGAGGGGCCAGGGGGGCAACATGCCCAGGTCAGGCGAGGACTTAAGTATCTCTGCTGGATTCCAGGGGGAGCTGGCAGCCCCAGAGTGCGCCCCAGAGCTAAGCATTTACTGCTCAGCAGACCTGTGAGATGTCATCAGGAGGTCCCTGGGGGCCATGTCTGGTCCAGTCGGATGGCACTCAGCCGCAGGGGAGAGAGGGACTCACAGGTCGACAGAGGGACACCACGGTCCCCATGGACCAGGGCTTCCAACCAGTTTCAACAGGTCCAGCCAGGGCCGAATGAAACGGAGTCTGTGGACAGGGGTGGGAAAGGGGTATCTGGAAGGCTCTCATAGGAATAGGGAAATGACAGAGGAGGGGGACTTGGTGGAGGCGGGGGGTGAACCATTTTAGGACCGCCGACTCGGCCTGAGGATGGTAGAGTTCAGCCAACGTCTGTCTGAGAGCGGGCACCGCCGTTTCCCACTCTGCTGGTCAAGACGCCGGGTGACTAGGCAGTTGCACCCCACCCCGGCTCCTTCTCCACACAGGAGGGAACATTTCCAGCCAGGTCTCGGCCCAGAATGCCTCCTGTTCCTGCCGGGGTTCCGGCTCATCCACATTTTACACATGTCAGTCTGCTCTGGTTTCACGCCTTGGGCAGGGACCAAAGCAGGCTGAGCCGGTTTGAAGGGGTTTGCCACCTTGGTCATCCTGGGGTCCCCGTCATCCATAGTCATTCAGGCACCACCCCGCTCCCTGCCAACATCATCGAGGACTGTGGTCAGGCGACTCAGAGGCCAGATGTGGAGGGTCGGTTGGTGGGAGAGGCTGCACACACACACACACACACACACACACTACCTTAAAGGCACCCCAGAATCATGCAAGACACGGCCTGCCCCAGCAGGCCCCACAGTCTCTACAGGGATGTATCTTTACCCTACCTCACTGTGGGACACCCTCTCCACATGGGCCCCTGCTTGTTGCCCTGTGAGCCCCTGGGCCCTCAGCCCCCTGTCTCTGCTTGCACAGTGGCCAGCACCTGTGGCTTGGCAGGACCAGCCAGCAGTGTGTGTGTGTGTGTAGGTGCAGACGCTGCCCCCGAGCCTGCCACCCACACCACAAGCACAGTGGCTGTGTGCACGGACCACACGGCGGGGAGAGGAGCCGCCTGCCCCCACCTCGGCCCCCACCCCGGGCCACAGACTGTCTGTGCCCAACCCTACCATTAGGGAGAGGGGAGGCAGCCAGGCCAGTCCCCAGGCTCGCCGCAGCCCCACCCTTGGGGCTTGATGGTCCCAGAGGAGACAGCAGGGTGTGAGGGGCTGAGCTGAGACTCAGCCGTGCCCAGCAGAGAGAGGAGCCCACTCACACGCCCATTTTGCAGTTGGGACACCAAGACCCAGGTGGCCACTCAAGGCAGGCAGGCTGCAGGGTTCACAGGGCATCAGTGCCCAGCACTGCAGCCACCACACCAGCAGGCACCCGCTGCCTGGACCTGCAGCAGCTTGAGGTGATGGCTCCACCCACCTGCTGCTCTTGATGGGGGTGGGGGGGGGGAGGGAAGGGAAGAGGTGCTGAGCGGACATCTGCTGGGGTCTCCCCCTCCAAGCAAGGTAAGCCCCAGAGGTGCAGGAGGGCATGCTGGGCCTCAGTGCACCAGGTCGGGGGCAGCGTCTCCCAGCCTCTGTGCCTTTCCCAAGAGAGCCCCGCTCTGGGGTCTTGAAACCAGCCCCGGCCTCCTCCTCCTCCACAGCCCCCGCTGCAGATTCCCGGCAGGGGTGGACTGGCCACTCAGACGCCTGTCACGTCCACCCTCCAGGGATGAGGGGCCTGGCCGGCTGCCAAAGCCACTGTCTCCGCGCTAATTCCCTCGGCCCTGAGCCACCGGGGCCACCCGCCAGCCTGGCCTGCTTGGGAGCACGCACGCTCACTCCCCTCCACCACACACACAGCACACACACACTCGCTCACCACACACACACACCACACACTACACACACAGACACAGCACACTCACATGCTCATACCACAGACACACACATACTCAGACAGACACACACCACAGACATACCACACACATCATACACCACAGACACACACAGACACACCACACACACAGCACACTCATACTCATGCTCACCACACACACACACCACACACCACACACACAGACACAGCACACTCACATGCTTACACCACACACACATACTCAGACAGACACACACCACAGGCATACCACACACATCACACACCACAAAGACACATGCACACCACACACACACACACACACTCACACACACCACACACACACATCCACACACAGCACACACACTCACAGACACACAGCACACACACCAAACATAGGCACACATACTCATACCACACACCCTCACACCACACACCACACACTCACACACCACACACACCCACACACACACAGCACACACACTCACAGACACACAGCACACACACCAAACACAGGCACACATACTCATACCACACACCCTCACACCACACACCACACACTCACACACCACACATACCACACACACACACATGTGTAGATACCACCCCCACTTACTCATAGACATGCACGCACAGAGCCATACAACATACACACACACACACACACACACCTCCTTAGACACATGCACATATCCACGCACACATTTCACACATAGGTCACACACGGGCACACATGCTCACATACACATATCCACACGCACGCACACACAAGCCTCTGGCCTTGACAGCTGCTGGGCCTGACGCCCTGACAACAGCGGGGCGGATCACAGAGGGAGAGGGAGGGGCTCAGTAGGGCGGGCAAACTGTGTGAGGGCACCCTGCACATCTGGGGCGAGGCAGCACCCCACCTCCCTCACTTCCCCACTGAGTGAGCCTGGGTGCAAACCCACTGTGGGCAAGGCTCCAGCAGCTGCCCAGCTATGGTCTTGCTTAAGGGGCCTGCTCCGGGGAGAGGGAGGGAAAGGGGATTCCGGGCAGAAGAGGCTGGCTGTCCGGCTGACCCCCACTGGGCCTGTGAGGCAGTGCACACCTCCCCTCTTTGCAGAGGGGACCACTCTCCTGCTAGCCACGACTCAGCCTGTGTCCAAGTCCACCCGACATTCACCCTTCCCCACAAATGCAGCCCCTCCTCTGCTCTCCCAAGGAGTTCTGCTGGAGCTCCAGGCTAGGTGTCGGGGGGGCTGCTAACCCCAAGGCCTGAGGTTCAAACCCACTCGCCTCTCCTAGGGAGAGAGATGAGGCTGCCTGCCCCCGTGGGGAAGCCCGTGGAGGGCGGCCAAGCCAGGCCAGGTGGACTAGACGGTGGTAGGGGGTGGAGTCTGGGGTCTGTCTTCCTTCCCAAGCGTCACCGTGGACACGATCAATGACACAGTCCCCCGGCTGAAGCCAAGGAGGACTTCTCCTGATTCCAGGACGCGGAAAGGCGGTAGGGAGGTGTGCGGGTTTCTGAGGGTGAGGGCATGCCGGTCCCACCAACTGCCCGCCAGGGGTGATGAGGGGTGAGGCCCCTCTGGACGAGGATGAGGCCCCCTGGTTCCAGGTTGCAGGGAATGAGAGAGGCCTCTGACACAGCCCAAGGAGACAGCTGCCATTGAATGACTTGCTCCAGGCTGGACATGGCTGGTCACTTCAGACGCCCAGAGTTCCATCAGGAACAGAAGGTCCTTCTGGTCAAGGCACCGCCTGGTGTCCTCAGGGGGCAGGTTTGGTCTGTGGGTGGTGCTGGGTGGCACGGGTGACGCTAACGCAGAGTGACCCCGTGGGTCACAGGAGGGAACCAGTTCCTCCCTGAGCCATCCTCACGATCCTTCCTGTGCCCGAGTCCCTGGTTGCGGCCATGGTGTCCGCCCGTCTGTCCATCTCCTTAGGGGTCTTCCTGTGTCGCTGACCCTCCTGGCCCCAGCATGATGCCCTGTCCCAGAGACAGGTCCCTCTTGACGATGTGAGGCCGCAGTCTCACCCCACCCTTGCTTCTCAAGAACACTCTGGCTGCCCTTCTTCCCAGGCAGAAATGTTTGTCCTTCAAGCAGCCCTGTGGGGTTTCAGGATTCTTCCCCAGGCCCAGCTTCTCCCCTGGTTGCTCTTGCTCAGAGGGCAGTGTAGGGGGCAGAGAGGAGATGAGAAAGAAAGCTATGGCTCAGGCCAGACGCACTTCCCTCTCCCAAGGGACACCTTTGCCGTGTAACACGTTGAAGAGGTCTCTGGGGGTGGTCACCTGCAATACTGCCACCTGACACGGATGAAGTAGGCGGTGTCCGTGCAGGGCACGCTCTGAGAGCAGGGCCCTCTCTTAGGGTTCTGTGGCACCCCGCTGCTCCCACCTGCACCCACCTGGCATGCCTGGGCCCCCAGGTATCTGTGCCTGCCTGCCCGTGGGGATCCATTCTCTGTAGGATCCCCTAGCCCTCGGCCCTGGCGCCTCACTCTCAGTTCCAGTGCGGACTCAGAGTTGGACGCTGGGCCAGGCGCTCGCCCAGGCCTCGGCTCCCCCAGAGGTAGGAACCACTCCAGACGCACTGTCATCTCTTAGAGACCCTGCAGGACAGGGTGAGGTGAGGGGTGTCTGGGACTGTCCCTGGGCGGGAGCAGAAAGCACCATCTTTGGGGAGAAAGGGTGTCTGGTGGCTTTGGGCTGCCCAGCTGGTGGACGCAAGCAACCCAAAGAGCAAGGACTCACTCTGCCAGCAGGGCCCTTCCTCGGCAGGGCCGAGACACGGTGTCCTGCGAAGACAGTAGGAAGCCTGCGTCTCCCACACACCTGTGTCGGGTATGTGCCTGCTGGGCTCCGGGGCACCGGGGAGGAGGGGCTGTGGCGCAGTGGGGAGGAGCGTGTGAGGGTTCAGCAGGGACCCAGCAGCAGACGGAAGTCATTCCTAGTGCTTGGCCACCCTGTGGGGCCCCCCAAGGTGGGCACTCACTCCCACTCTCACCAGGTCACTCGCATTCTGCTTCCGGGGTCTGGTCCCCAGGCTGACGGCCCTCCTCCCGATGGTGCTGGCCTGAGGGGCTCACTGAGCAGCACGTAAGACCCGTGCCCCACTTCCCCCACCCCCTTTCTAGTCCATGAGACCTTCTGGCTTGGCCAAGGGCAGACAGGAGTAGAGCTGTGGGTCAGTCTGGATGAGCCAGGGGTGGGGGAGGGGGCAGAGAAAGCCTCTCAACACTGCCCCCCACCCCACCCCCCACCCGTGCTCAGGCCTGCGATCCGGCCCCTGAACAATCAAAACCCTCCAGGGAGGCTGGCGGAGAGTGAGGAGCGGGCAGGCAAGCCAAGGCTCAGCCACAAGCCACAGCCAACTGCATGGGCAGCCGGCCGGCCCCTGCCCCCTGCCCCCACCCGCCTGGCACACGCCACTGCCAGCTGCAGGCTGGAGCCAAGGAGGGCGGGCGCTGGGGCCACGGCAGCCACTTCCTGCTCTCCCCACAACCCCCCCTCCCTGGGCAGGATCCGGGGGTGGACGGCAAAGAAATCTGAAAGCCAAGCGTTGAATCGGGCTCGCTGACCTGCAGCACAGGGTGCAGCTGTCCCGGCCGGGTCACTCAGAAGGGGACCCTTCTCCAGGGTAGAAATCCCCATCTTTCACCCACGGGCACCTGGTGGTTGTGCACTGCCTAACATAAAATCCCCAAGCCCAGCGGGGCTCACACCAGCAACCCCGCCGCCCCCTCCCCCAGTCACCTTTGTTCACTCACGGCTCACACACACAGGCACCGGCTCTGTGCCTAGCCCTTGGGGTGAACTGGGGAGCCCAGCAAGATCTGGGGCCCCGGGGTCATTAATATGGAGGGCAAATGCTGGTGGGACCAGCCTCCCAGGGCAGCTCAGCTGGGCCGCAGCCCTCTGACAGGTACCCCAGAGACGGGCTCAGCTGCCAGGGAGGAGGGTCTTTGAGGCGGGGGGGTGAGGCCTCAGGGCTCTGAGGGGAACTCCGGGGCAGGCAGGGGTGTGGGTGGGCTGGGCACTCAGCCACCAACTCTGCACTGTTACCCTCCAGACCCGCTCCTGTGGGAGACCGGGGCGGAGACCTGAGGGGGAGGCAGGAGGCTCTCTCGGCAGGGAGGGAGGGCAGGAGGGCATGCAAAAGCAGAAAAGAAGAAAGGAAAATAGACTTGAGGGCACCGTCCCTTGTTCTGGGTGAGCAGACAGCACCCCCCAAGTCTTGCCATCTCCCGAAACCGCCCCCCTCTCCAACACACACACCCCTCAGCCGTTCCAGCCCCACCTCTGGCAAAGCCGGCCCTGCCCTGCCCAAGTGTCACCACCTCCAGGAAGCTTTCCTGGATACCGCCAGCACCTGGGGACACAGTCGTGCCACCTTGACACACCTGTGTCCCTGGTGGGTCCTAGGCCACAAACCGCTGCCAGGTAAAGGCATAATTGGCAGAGCTGGCAGCCATCTCCCGGCTCTCAGGCAGCGGCCTCTGGCCCCCCTGGCGCCCAACCAAGCACCTAGTCCTCCTCAGAGTCCCTATTTGCTTCACACAGCCAGGACCACTGTGCCCTTCACTCAAGCCCACGGGGTGGGGTATCTGTGGGTGGATGGTGACTCAGAAACCTATTCTTACAGCTCAGGCTGGGCCCTGTGGGCTGTCCAGTACTTGAGAGAAGGCCAGGGCTGGGTCTCAGGGCTGGGAGGCAAGGGCTTTGGCTTTGGCCCGACCGCCAGTGAGTCATTGCGCCATCTCCTGGGCACATGCCAAACTGCACCCCAAAGCAAACTCCTCCCTCCAGGGAGCCAGAGGACCAACGCCCAGTGTGGTGAGCCCAGGCTGTCCTTGAAGCAACAATACCAAGGCTAAGTCCTGCGATTATCCCCGCTTTCCAGGTGGGACCCCTGGGGTTACCAGCACGCAGAGGTCGGGCCTGGCTCTGCCCACCCTTCAGCACAGCCGCTTCCCTGGTGAGAGGTGCTTCCCCCAGCCACACACACATACATTCCGTCCACCCTCAGTGTCCAAGGCACTTCCTGTCCGTCTCTGGGCAGGGAGCCCACATCCCCACGTGGAACCCACAAAATCACCGTGGCTGCTGACTGACCGAGAGATGATCCTAGGTTCCCTGACTGTGACCGGGCATGGCCAGAGGGCCCGTGTGGGCGAGGAGATTGGCCTGGACCTGCTGTCCTCACAGGCAATTACAGAGGGACACGGCGGTGGGGGGGTGGGGTGAGGGTCAGGAGCAGCAGGTGGGAACACAGGCACCAGGGCCTCGTGCCAGGGGCGGACATGAGCCAGATGCTGGCCGCCTCGGGAACATGCTCTCCCAGAAGCCTCTGGGAGGAAGCAGCCTTGTGGCTGCTGTACAACATCCTGGAGTGGACTCTCATGGAAGCCAGAGTGCCCGGATTCCCGGAGGCTTGACGGACCCCTGACACACTGCTCTGAGCTCATCCTTAACCCCCGAAACCAAAATAGGCCCTGGAGTCGTCTGCAACGAAGACACCCACCAATGCCAGTGGCCTCAAAAGGCCCCCAGGGGTCACTCACGGGTACCTAGACGTCATCATTTCAGAAAATCATGATTCTCATTCCCACTGGCAACGAAAATGTTTGTATGACACACATACACCCCCGCCCCCCGCCCTCTGGGATAAGGTGTCTGTCGCTGTGAGGCACTGATGTGTCCCGTGTTCGAGAGGGGGACACTGCCGGGCCTGACCACGCTCACGGTTGTTATGTCCCAGCCCCTGTGCTGACCCATCTCGGCCAGGGTCTGCCAGGATAAAGTGCAGGTCTCTGCTTTTGCAGATTCTCATACTGTTCCAGTGCTCAGTCCCTGGGACTCGCGGATGCCCTCCTACACCCTGGAGAACAGGGTAGAGATGACCCTGTGGGTTCCTGAGATGGTCACTCCAGACGGGTGCAGAAAACCCTCTCTTTTGCCCCAGGGCAGGGGGTGGGGGGTGGGCAGCGGCGGTGTTTTCACACTGCTGACCTTGCAGGGAGCAGCCTAGTGGGAGCGCCTGGAAGCAGACCTGGGGTGACTCAGGCCAGCGTGAAGTCCCGGCTCCACACCCCCACCCCCAGCCCCTCCAGAGGTCCCTGAGGAGAAACAGCTTGTGAGATGAGAGCCGCTCAGGTCCCCAGCCTCCACGCCCAGACAAGCAAGCTCCCAGTCCCAGTGTTCCCAGGAGGCCCCAGGAGAGAGGCACCGGGCCGGGCTGGATCCCAGAGCGGGCCACACAGCAGGGAGCCGTGGGCCTGCGGAACCATCTGCCTGCCACTGGGAGAGGAGCTGCCAGCCGCCCCCACCCCCACCCCCCACGCGAGCCCTGCACAGCAGCTACCACCTGGCACTGAGTTGGCAGAGCCCTCTGCGCCAGCATGGCCGTTCTCAATGCCTGTCCTGCTCCCGGGGGTCACCCAGGGCTCCCGGTGCCTGAGCCCGGAAGGACCCTTTGTGGTGATGTGGGCTCCTGAACAGAAGAGATGCAGCCTGTCGGGGGCCCGGCACGGCCAGCACCCCCATGCCCAAGTTCACAGTAACCACCGCCCTCCTCTACAGCACCGCTCACTTCTGAAGCAGGAAGGGGCCGAGCTGAGATTTGAACTCACGGAATAAGCGTCCACGATCACAGGCAGAGAGGTGTCCGTGTCCTAACCACACTCCTGTTTAAACACCCCTCCATTGACAAGCCAGACGCAGGTTCCACAAACACCCAGGAGTGCCAAGCCCACCGTCCTCACGGCCCCCAGTCGGCCTGCTGGGAGTGGTCAAGGGACACATCTCGGGCACCCGGGGAAATGACCACCCAATACACACCCCTCTGGGGTCATGCTACTTCCCTCCAAGGTCACTGTGAGCTGTAATGACTCCCTGGTCAGAGATGTGGCTGGGGGGTCTTCCACAGACAGGAACTGAGGTCTAGTGGGGTGGAGGGAGGGAGGGTGTGCCCCATCACCCGGGGCATTCCCCCAGACTCAGATCTGGGGACCGAAGAAGCAAAGTCCTGTCCCTTTGATGGCAGGACCATGTGAGTAAGAGGTGCCGAAGAGTGGCTCCTGGGTGGTCTGTGTGTGTGCATGCATGCAGGGGTGCAGGGAGGAGCATGTGCAAATGGATGTGCACCTCATGGGTGTGTCTTTTCATGTGCATGTGCAAGAGGGTCAGGTGAGTGTGTGTGCATGTTGTGTGGTGTCTATAGATCTGTGTGTATATGTAGGGTCTGTGTGTGTGCGTGTGCGGGTTTGTACATGTAAGGTCTGTGTGTACTATGTGAGTTTCTGTGTGCAGGCTGACCGTGTTCTGTTTGTGTTTCTATGAGTGAATTCTGTGTGTGTGTGTGTGTGTGCAAGTGTGGGTTTGCAAATGCAAGGTCTGCGTATACCATGTGGGCTTCTGTGTGTAGGTTGGGTATATCCTGTTTGTGTTTGTATGAACAGCTTGTGTGTATAGAGGGGTATCTGTGTGTGTGCATGTGTGGGTTTGCACATGTAAGGTCTGCGTGACCATGTGGGTTTCTGTGTGTAGGCTGAGTGTATAAGCGGGTTCTATGTGCATCTGTGTGTGTGTCTGTATATGAGGGGGAGGTCTGTGCAATGTGAGTGTGTGCGGTGTGTGTGCGGTGTGTGTGTGTGCAGGGTCTGTGTCTGCGCCTGTCTCTCTGTCCATCTGTCTTGCCTGCCCGCCCCCCACATCCCTGGATGCCCAGCTGGAGAGCACAGCTGGACCCAGAGGCTGCGGAGAGGCGAGGTGGCAGGTGTGTAATAAACCATTAGTCACTGTCACGTTTCTGCACAGCAGGCCGCCAGGCGGGGCTGAGGGAGGACAGTGCCCTGACGGGTCCCCGGCAGTGAAGCTGCCTCGGCCGGGGGCAACCTGCCAGGAGCAGCTGGCAGACAAGCCCGCCGCTGTCTGTCCCTGCCCCTCTGTGTGGACCCGAGGGAGCTTCTGCCCCTGGGGCAGTGCTGACCAGCCCCATCCAGGTTCCTGTCCGCCCTCCCCACCCCCCCCACCCCCCCCCGACTTCCCAAGAGCACTGACTTAGCAGAGCCTCTGTAGAGGAGTGGTTCTCAACCGGGGGGGGGGGATGTCAACCGACCCTTTCACAAGGGTCACTTGATTCATCACAGTAGCAAAATGACAGTGATGAAGCAGTAATGAAAATAACTTTACGGGACTGAGCTCCGGCGGCGTAGTGGTTGTGCGCGGGACTGCGGCGCATTGGGACGGAGGTTCAATTCCAGCAGTGGGGCTGGGCCTCCTACTCCCACCACCGGAGAGCAGTGCTGCCCCCCCCCAAAAAATAATTTTAATTTTACGGTTGGGGGGGGTCACCACCACATGAGGAGCTGTGTCAAAGGGTGGCGTCAGGAGGAAGGTTGAGAACCACTGCCCTAGAGCAAAGGGGAGTGGGTGCAGGGCCTGCAGGGGAGCCTGGAGCCTATCCCAGAACCCGGGACCTTGGAGGAGCCTCTATACTCCAGGGCTTCACACAGGCGCTCCCTGTAATGTCCTCCCGAACACTGCTAAGCCGGGTCCTGGCAGGGTTCAAATCCCAGCCCCGCCTGCACTGCTGTGCCACGGTGGGAAGGTTGCTCACCCTCTCTGAGCCCACGGGGCTCTGCCCCCTCCATCAGTTGGGGAGGGCGATCTGACTCCATGTTCTTCGTCTCGCTCTGCTTTGCAGACGCTCAGCTCGGTGCGCAGGTCAGAGACGGGACGACCAGGGGACGCCAAGCGGATGCACACCTTCCTGAGTTTAAACCGTGCCTCCTGGCCCAGGTGCGGGTTCTGCACGGGCACCAGCAAGCGTGCAGGACTGCCCATTGTCCCCAGTGTGATGGCGAGCTTGTCACACCCCGCGTCTCTGCATAGCTAATGCACACAGGTGGGTATCTTGCTGAGATTCTGGTCGGCTGCCAGGTGGTGCGAAGACTGGGGTCTCTGGATCTCAGCCCTCCCGGGGAGGCAGGGGTGGGGGTACCACACAGAACCCCCTCCAACTGTCTCCACCATAGCCCTTGCCAGCACCACTCACAGTTTTTGCAGAAAGAAATTGGCCTTCTGGGCTGCTCCCAGGCCTCCCTGGGCCATGGCCCAAGCTGGTCTGGACCGCTCCCCCCGGGGTATGGCCATGGTCACAGCTCCACATATCCATGCCCTGTCCCCCCACGTGTCTGATCAACCCAGGAGCAGGTATAACACCCACTGTCAGAATCCACAGGTCCCGTGCACCACCATACTGTTCCCAGCCACTCAGCCTGAGAAAGGGAGTCAAGGTCAAGTGTGGTCAGGCTTCGGAGCAGTAAGAACCTCTCAGGGTGGTAAGGAGTGCCCCGGAGACCAGGCGCAGCGCGAGGGTCCCTCTGCCTGGTCAACACTCCATCCCCTGACCCGGCCGCTCCACACGGAGACCTCAGCCACCCAAGACGAAGCAGCAATCCTGAAACAGCGCTCTGCACCTTAGCTGGGGATCCTGTTCCAGGCGGCTCCTGCAGACGGTGGAATTCCACAATGCACAGCAGAGGGTCAGGGCGGGTCCCAGGGCAGTCAGGCCGGCCGCCCGCGTTCTCCCAGGTTCATGGAGGCTGAGTGTTTTACACGTTGAAGGCAGGGCACAAACGCACGGGGGTACATCCACCGGCGTCATTTTCCCAACAGCAGTGGCCGCTTCCTGGCTCAGCGCACACTAGGTCTGAGGCTTTCGCCTTGCAGATGCACACCTCCTAGACACACACACACACACGGCAGATGCTTTGCGGAAGCACATGTGTCCAGGGAACACACACATCGTGGATGCACCACTGACCATTCCCATCACGGGCGCATGGGCATCTCGCGGACAAGCACACACAGGGCCGGCGGCCTGACACATGGCGGGCACTGCTGTCGGCGCACCCGGGAAGTGCTCTGCCCCACGCGAGGAAAGCAAACGGAGAGTGCGTTCGGACCCAGCTCCTCCGAGGCCAGCCCATCTCCCTGGAAACGTTATGATTCTAGACGGGTGTGTGTGACAGGGCGTGTGAGGCCTCAGGGTTATTATTATTTTTTTTAAACACATGGCTATCACAATATTCTTTCCCTTTGCAGAAAGGACCTTCGTGAACACCCCAGGCGGCCCCAGCACACACGGCGAGACAAAAGCCATCGAATGTACACAAACACAACACACAGAACCCCTGGTGAACAAGCTCGGTGAGACGGCTCAGCCTGCAGCCTCCCCCAGAGCTGGCCACACACACAGGCCCACCGCCGAGTCCCAACTCACTTTGTGTTGGAAACAGCTGAGATGGGCACGTCCCACCCCAGTGCCCAGACACATGGAATGATGGCTCCTACCTGTGGCCGTGAGGCCTGGGCCGTCCCCATCCAGGCTGCTCCGAGGACTCTTCGTGGGGCCCGGCTCCTGTGCCGTCCTAGGGCCCCGGGGCAGGCCCTCTCCTGGGACAGGTGGCCGGGACTCTGGCTCCCGAGCGGGCAGGTGAGTGGTCGCAGGTGCCTCCAGAGATGCAGCAGGGGCCTGGAAGGGAAGGCGGGAGAGGGTGAGTACTGGCTGCTGCAAACAGCATGGCTGGCCACCGATACCTCTGGCCCCAACCTGGCCTTTGAGGTCAGGGACTCAGCTTGGGGCAATGGGTGGGGCTGTCCACTGGGCTTTTCCACATTTTGGTGGTCTCCAGCCCCAACAGGACTCCCCTCTGGCTCCCCAGTGTGATCATTTTCCTGCTGTCCGCTGCCTGACTATGCAGTGGGCACTGCCCTTGCCACCCCAGGGCCAACAGTGCTGGCTGTAGACCATTCAGAGCTCCCAGTCCTGCCTGCTGCCCTCCCATGGGCATGCCCGGCCCCAGGGGCGGGCACCGATGGCCACCGGAACAGCAATCACCCTCGGTGTATTTTTGCGAACACATTCCTATACTTCTTTTTATTTTTAATCCCTATACTCCTTTTTTGGGGGGGGCATCACTGCCCCCTGGTGGTGGGAGTAGGAGGCCCAGCCTTGCTCCTGGTGAGCGCTGCTGGATTTGAACCTCTAACCCAGTGTGCCACAGTCCCGTGCACAACCACTACGCCACCGGGGCTCAGCCCCCGAGATTGTAACTTTTTATGGGGACAGACAGCCTCCTCTTTCTCTGAAGGAGTGATGGGTGGTCTTGACCCGCTCATCTCATGGCTACCAGCCCAAAGCCTCCCTCACTGCCCCATCGGGGCTCCTCTGTCAACACTGGCATGCGGCTGAACCACTGGGCTTGCTTTTCCCCCCTTCTCCTTGGCTCCAGGCAGAGCTGCTGTGATCACCCTACTGCAGGGCTGCTGCCCATCCGCCTGCCTGCACTACAGACACTGTGTCTTGTCCCCACCCCAGTGCCCAGCATGCACACCGGCTCCCTCGGCAGACCTGCCTAATCTGGCCCCCCATGGGAATGGCACCCTCCCAGTAGCCCCAGGTATGATGCCTAAGGCCAGCTGTGTGGGGGTGACCACTGCGTGTGTGCTGACCATGTGAGGGTCAGCTGCCGTGTGTGGTGGTCATGCTTGGCTTCGACCCTCTTCCTCCTGGTCTCCCTGGCCAGGGTGTGGCCAGGGGACGTGATCAAAGGCAAGGGCCCTCTAAGTGGCACAGCCGGCCAAGGGCTCCCAGCAGGGGAGCAAAGACAGGCCCCAAGATGATTAGCTCCTGAAAGTCTTCCTTCTGCCTGGGAGACCTGAGGCCCACCTAGCAGGCGCTGTGAACTGGAGGCCGCTTGGGGGCAACAGCCAGGTCTGCCTGCCGGGCTGCCCTGCCCCATACACCTGCCCACACCTGGTGGGCCAAGATGCTTCCCCGCTGCATGGTGCTGGTGACGGTGGGGATGGAGTGCGAGGCCTCGGACCTCCCAGAGTCCTCACTCAGCATCTGGAGAAGAGCTGTCTGTGACTGGGGTGCCCCTTGCCAGAAAACCCTTTGAAGGGCTCCAGAGGCTCCAGGCTGGGTGGCTTTATTTCAGCAGGTGCCCTGGGACAGGTGAGAAGGGAGGGGCCGTGATCCCTTTATAAACTGTGGCTCATGGTGTGTCAGCATGAAGCCCCACGGGTGCTCTGGGGGCTGTTGGGTAGTTCTCAAGTCACACAGGGCTTGCAGTTCCCTGCAAAAGCCTGGGTGACCCTCCCCCCTCTTCCGCCAGGATATAGCTCTTGTCCAACAGATTCGTCCCTCTCAGCTCTAGTCCCCACGAGTTTCCCCGGAACACAGCCACTCACCGGCCCATTCTGTGTTTCTGTAGAAAGAGCAACTGGGGAGTTGGGGGTCTGGGGGCGGGGAGTGACCTGGGTGCTTCTCCATCAAGCCTGGAACACAGCTTAAAGAGCAGACTGTGGGCGTGCACAGCGGGCCCATGGAGCCCGGACCACGGCCCGCCCTCATGCAGGAAAACACAAGTCAAGTCCATCAGAGGCCAGGGAGGAGGTTGGGGTGCAGACACGAGGCCTAGAGCAGGCAAGAAAGGAAAGAAAGACTGACTTCCAGGACACAGCTTGACCCCCGGGACATGGGAGCCTGCAGCCTTCCTGGTCACTGCCTGGCCTCTGGCTCGTGGCGAGCCCATGAGGCGGAGAAGGGGTGTTCTCGCTGGAATTGGCATGGGGCAGCCTGCAGGTCCTTCTCCTCAGTTGGCAGCTGAGCGCTGAACCACTGCAGCCTGGAGATCATGAGGAAAGTGGGGTCCAGGAGTCACACAGGGCGTTGACAAGAGACAAAGCAGTGCAGGTTGTCTGAGGGACTGCCCCCGGCCTGCTTCACCCCAGGGAAGCACTGGCACAGGCAAGAGGCCAAGGGTTCCAGAAAAGGGCTCTCTGCTGGGGGGCAGAGCCACCTCTCTGGCTGGGGAGAGTGGGGTGGGGTGCACAGGGCAGGAACCCGCCCAGGCTTTTCTCGCCCACTGGGGACACTGGGTCACAGCCCTGCCCGGGGGGGAAGAAGAGGGCAGGGAGCAGGGCAGGGAGCCCCCAGCACAGTGCCCTCTACAGAGACATCTTGTCCGCACCCTGTTGGAAATGGGTGTTTCTGGGGAGCTTCCCACCAGCACCCTGGAACAGCCCCTCCCGGCGGTCGGCAGGGGTGACAAGGCATGGTGGGGGGTGGGGGCGGGGAAGCAGAGTCCCCAGGAAGACGTGCCCAGGCCCCAGCGTAATTGGAAAGTTATTAGATATGGAATACACACAGCACCCAGCCAACGAGTAATCGGGGACTAATTAAGCGGAGCGCGCGCGGGAAGCTGCTGCTGCTGCATCTGTGACAGCAATTAGGGACACTCCGGCGGGAACACTCCCGGGGGCGGGGGGTGAGGGGGGAATGCGGCACTGGGGGGGGGGTGGCGAGGCTGGGGGTCGGGACCACGGGGAGGGCGGGCGGCCCCCGAAGCCCCAGGAGACTTGGGAAAACGGGAAGACAGCTGGGCCTCTGGCTTCCAGGCTGCCCAGGTGACGACGGCCAGTTGCCAGGTGGGAGACAGATAGCGGCTACCCTCCGCCCCTGCCCCCTGGACAGGTGCACACAGCCACTTCGAATGGCCAGAAGGGGTTGGGGAGGCCAGCAGGAGTCTGACCACCTCGCCTCACAGATATGGAAGGGTCTGTGCTGAGGCCACCAAGCTGCCAACCCCTCAGAAAGGGACGTCACTCGGGGACTCACACAGAGAGGGAGCTCGAAGCCTCTGAAAAGACTGGGCTTCCTGGCTGCTGGAGGCTGGTGGGGAGCTGAGACTGGGGGCCTCCACCACTCACCCTGCAAGCCTAGATCTGAGCTGGACTGATGGGTGGGCCCCCAGGGAAAGAGTCACACGGGGCGGGGGGAGGGGGAGCTGCACTCTTGACGACAAGCATGCCAACCCCTCCCTCGCTGCCCACTCCCTGCGGACCCACAGCACAGGGCAGAACTGCCCCGTGGGTTTCCCAGACTCCCCCTCCAGGGCAGCAGACACCCTCCCTCTCCCCCTGGGGGGCAGCTGAGGTTTCAAAGTGCTGGCCTTGCAGTTGGCAGCAGGGAGCGTTACCACTCTCCGCCCCCCCCCCCCCCCCCAGGGCTCCCTTGGCCAGACAGAGGCACGGATGACATCCAAAGGCCTCAGGCAGGCAGGGGAGGGCAGGAGGGGCCTAGAGGTGGGAGCCACAGGGAAGAGGTGGGCACAGCGGCCTGCCGGGTGGGGACCGCAGTCCCCGTCACCGGTTAGAACAACCGTAACGGCAAGGTTGGATGGGAAAGCCAACGTGCTGTCATCTTTGACCCCAATCGCTACACCCAGGTGGAACCAGACCCCGTGGCTAGGCCCGTAGAGCACAGACCGGGGCTCCGAGCCAGGCTGGCCACATGAGCTTTCCTGTAAAAGGGGCACCTGCAACCCCTGTCCGTCACACAGGACAAAGAGACCCAGCACAGGGAGCCTGCGATGGACTTGTTAGAGAGAGGGGGAAGGAGCTGGAGAGTGCCAGGTGCCACAGGACATTGGGGTCAGCCGGGACTGGGGTTTCCTTCCAAACCTAGGCACCGGGTCTGCTCCCGAAGGACCCCTGTTCTAGATCATACTCCTTGCCGAAAATCTAAACACACATCAAGGCTCTCATGAAGGAAAGGACGGCTGTCACCTTTGGAAGCCAAGCCCCGCCCCCATCCCAGGCCTTTCTTCCAAGGTCTCGCTGGGCCGGCTTGAGTCTCCCATGTTTGGGACCGCAGCTGAGAGCCTAACTGCTCCTACCACCCAGGAATGGGTGCTTCGATGGCATCCCCTGAGTACCACCTGCCACCAGCTTGGCATATGAGTCCCCCCGGGCTCCTACACAACCCCAGGGGCAGGGGCGCCCGCGTCCCATGGTGCAGAGGAGAAGCCGGGCATCGAGGGCTGGAGCACTTGCTGTGCTGCTTGAGGAGCAAAGCGTGGGTGTTTGTGAGTACAGTGCTGCTCTGATCAACTCTGAGAGGCTCCCAGAGACGCCCCTGGACAGGCAGGTGCACCAGGAAGGGTGGGCCTGAGGGGACTGGGAGGGTGGGGCCAGGAGTGATTGGTGGGGGCTTCTGAGAAGCAGGCACAAATAGAGATTCTGATTCTTGGGCTGAAAGGAGCATTACAGAAGGCTAGAGGGGTGGGGGGCGGTGGTGTGCTCATCATGGGATATGGTGGGGGGTGTTGGGGAACATGGCCCAGAACTAGGGCTGAGAGCCTACTGGACAGGGAGGCCCCTGGAGGTCCATCAGCCCAATGCACTTGCTGGGCTCCCACCCACCCCTGGCTCCCCTGAGGTCCCTCCTCCCATCTGCTGGTGCCCCTGTGATGACTTAGCTCCCCTTGTCGTCCAGTGTCTAAGCAGTCAGTCCTGTCCACTCCAGCCTCTGCCCATGGCAGGCAGGGGGACCATTCCAAAAATGCACCTGCAGCCTCTGCTGAAGCTCTGACCGCTCTGTTCATCGTCATCCCAGGACCCTGCGATTAGCCAAGCCCCGCCCCCACCTCAGCCATCTCCTTACCCACCCATCATCCACGCACCCACCCATCCTTCCATCTGTTAGTTCACGCACTCATCCATGTACCCACCCACCCACTCACCCTCCATCCTCCCCTCCTACCCCATTCATCCACCTACCCACTCCCATCCATTCATCAACTCCTTCAACCACTCATCTGTGCATCCTTCATCCATCCATCCATGTACTCATCCACCTGTCCATCCATGTACTCATCCACCTTTCTGACATCCATCCTTCCATTTATCCATCCATGTACTCACTTACTCTTTCATCTACCCTCCCTCCACCATCTATCCATCTACTCATCCTCCATCTATCCATTCATCCGCCCACTGACCCATTCATTCTCTCCTTCATCCACTAAGTTATCCATTGACTCACTTCCAAGCCAAGCATTCATCCATCCACTCACCCATCATGCAGCTATTTGCCCACCCACCCACCCCTCCATCCATCCATCTTCCCTCTATCCACTACCTTCTATCCATCCATCCATCATCCATCCATGCATCCTCCAACTCCATGTCCATGCACAATGGAGCGCTATGTCCGTTCCCCGGGTCTGGGATGGAGGAGCGAACAAAGCCATGGAAACTCCCTGTCCTCTCTGGTGGGGAGACGCAGGCAGAAAATAAGTCAAGTCGGCCATATGTTCGCCGGGAGGAAGTGCCGAAGCAGGAGTGGGGCACAGAGGAGAGCTGGCGGCGCAGAGTGGTGGGTGGTGCTGGGAGTTGACAGAAACAAGGAAGCTTGCTTGCCCTGGGGATACCTGGGGGCAGGGTGCCCCAGGCAGAGGGGCAGCCAGCGCTGCGGGCCCGAGGCAGGAGCCTGCTCTGCATGCGTCATCTGCACGGGGACTGAGAGTCGATGTTTTCAACACGGCGGGCCATACGGTCTCTGTCGCCAGGACTCAGCTCTGCCGTGGCGGCGCAAAGTCGGTCGCAGACAATGTGTCAATGAGCGCGTGGCTGGCTTCCAGCGGGGCTTTATTTAGGGACACCGGCATTTGAATTTCATGTGCTCCTCACGCGTCACCAAATATTGTTCTTCTCTTGATTTCTTGGCAGCCGTGAGACACCACACACACACACACACACACACACACACGCCAGTCTTGGCTCGCAGGTCACGCGAGGTGAGCCCACGGGGCCCTGTGCTGCAGGAGAGCGGCCCTGAGTGGCGGTGCTGGCTGCTGCTGCTGCTCCTTCAGGCTCCTGACAGAGACCAGGTCTCCTTGGCCTCAGGCCTGAGGAAGGGCCACGGAGACAAGGGGAGGCTGGGAGGGAAGGGAGGAGGCAGCCCAGCCGCCAACATGATCTGGCCTGCAGACCACTAGGTGGACTCACCCTGAGGGGCCACATCACAGGGATGAACTGGAGTCCACCTTCCTCCTTTCCCTCCTCCCCCTCCCTTTGCATCTCTGCTGACAATGAGGCACACGGTGGCCCCTGTGGTGAGGTCATTGCAGCTCCTGGGGGGACATGACAGAGCCCCATGGGCTTCCCAGGTTGTCATATGTGCAGAAGGCCACGGGCAGGTCCTCGCTGCCTCGGACGGAGCCTGTGGGTCTCAGCCCCGCCTGGGCAATGACTGCTGGCGTCACGGAGAACTCACTGTGGGGTGGGGCACAGCTGAGTCCACCAGAGCGTACATTGACCCACAGTGCAGATCGGAGCTGCTCCTCGGCCCCTGGGCTGCTGTCCCCCCAGGGGCCGTGGGGCAGGCCTTTTGCCTGTAGGGCTACCGAGAGAGGGGTGGGAGCCAGTGCCCAGATAGCAAGTCCGCTCACACTTAACCACCAGGCCACCAGGACCCCGCCCTCCACGCAGGCGAGATCGCTGGGGTCCAACCTGGGCAGCAGTCAGAGTGTCCACACCGCTGACTTCCATGATCCGACGGGAGGAACCACGGCACCCACTTCACAGATGAGGAAACTGAGGCAGGCGGGTGGCATGCTCCAGGGAACAGTGTGGTCGGAAGCGGGATTTGAAGCCATGCAGCCCGGGCTTCCCCAAACCAGACCTCCTGCTGAGAGCCAGCGTCCATCCCCACACTGCCGCTGCTCAGTGGGGTGGGTTTCTACTCCCGCTCGGCTCCAGGTCTGCAGGCCACCTAGCCCCGCGTCTCCCGGCACCCCCTCCTTCGGTCTCTCTTGAGTCCCTTCTCTTTCATGACACTGCTCTGTTGGGACTTAAAACCAAACCCACTGCTGCCGAGGCCGTACCAGCTCACCGTGACCCCCTACCCCAGGCAGCACTGCCCCCACGGGTTTCTGAAACGATCTCTTCCCGGGAGCAGAAAGCCTCCACTTTCCCATCTGCCTCCTGGGAAGTCAGGGGCTGGTGGTTTCAAACTTGCTGTAGCGGATCAATGCATGCCCAGGACACCCCCAGGTCTTCTACCCGGCGGGCCTAGGACCCTCTGTTTTCCGGCGACATCAAGCTAACAACGGCTGGCCTCTCAGATACCCTGAGTCCCAACCAGGTCCGGTCTGCAGACGCAGGGGTGTAAGGGTTGAACATGAACGTGTCAGGGGCTGGGCAGGGGGGCGTCACTGCCTCCCGGGGGCCTGACAGCCGCAGGTGAGAGACCATCATTCACGTGGAGGCCCCGGCCACCTCCCCCGAGCAGCCACTTTATTAGGCGCCGCTGGTGCACCAGCGAAGCCATCACCAGACATCCATCCCCTTGCCGGGGCGTTGCGGTGAAAAATGGCAGCTTAACCACAGGGAAATTCTTCAGGGTGACAAAAATAAAAATAGCTCTAATTGAAGTTGATAGAAATTATACCCTTTAAAACTCACGCACCGGGGCGCACCGGCTGAAATGTCGATGATGGCAGGGCAGGTTTCTGTCGCTGGATGGGGAGACAAGACGGCAGGCTCGCTGCAAACTGCTTCCAGGGTGCCTGCGACTGCTCTGCCCCCAGCTCGGTGGGCCGGGACAACTTCAGATCCAGTCCAGCCTGCTCAGCCGAAGGTCACTAGAGGGACAGCAGCAGGGTGCTGACCAGCGCCAAGGTTTGTCCCGAGCGGGGCCAGAGGTCACTCTGAAGGGCACCCTTGGCCCCAGAGGCAAGAGACCTGGTGTGCGTGCTAAGAGCTAGCCCCCACATCCAAACAAAACCTCGAAGCCATGGAGGTCATGCTGACTCACAGTGACCCTCACGGGCAGGGCAGGACTGGCCGTGTGGGCTTCAGGGGACTAGAAGCCTTGTCTTTCTCTCTGGTGGTTTTGAACTGTTGACCTTGAAGCTACCAACCTGATGTGTCACTCACAACGCCACCAGGGCTCCCTCGAGTCTTCCCGAGTCTTTGTAGGGAAAAGGTGACCCATCTTGCCATGTGAGAAGCCAGTGGGCGGGGCTGAGTCCACAGGGCTCCGTGGTCATTGGCCGTGTCCATGCCCGTGGGACCTTCACACACCAGGAAGTGCAGACAGTAGTGGCGGTCTCTGTCTCTACGCGGCTTGGTGCCATCTGATAACAGGAGTGTTAGCACTGGGTGCTGGCTTCTCCCCCAGCCCGTGTTTTCAGAGTTCAACCCCACGTGGCATGATCGGCACCCCACTGCTCTTAACGGCAGCCATATCGTGTTCCCATGGACGGAGCCCCAGTGGGGCAGTGCGTGATGGGCAGGGCTGCAGGGTCAGCAGTTCAAAGGCACCAACAGTTCTTCGGGACAAAGATGAGGCTCAGTCTCAGGGATGCACAGGGCAGTTTCACCTTGTCCTGCCCGATCAGGTTGCTGTGTGTTATTCAGAGCGGACCCCATGGTGCTGAGTTTGGTTCAGTTCTGGTCCTCCATCAGGGGAGGACGGGGTTGACCCCCTCCCCTGGACATGTCTGAGGATGTCCTGCTATTGGTTACTCTTTAAGGGTTTGTGCGGTGTGTCCCTCCGTGATAGCTTGTGGTGCCAACATGGCCAAAGAAAATAGGTGGATCTGTTGTGACAACGTGGCCAATGAACACACAGATCAATTGAAGGGCGGAGATAGAAATGGCTCGGCGAGCCCTGCCTTTGCCCTCTCGCTCTTGGATCTTCAGACCAGCCACGGCTGCCTTTGTTCATCCTATGCCTTGACCTCTAAGCAATACTACCCGTGGGACACCTAATTGGTGGACTGTGTTGCTGTGAGTTGAGGTTCCTTCAAATCCTGTTTCCCCACGCTCCTGGAATATACATCTCTTGAGCTGGGGACTATTGGATTCTGTCATCTGGCTGGCTGTTGGTGACCTGCTTTGCTGTTTGCTGCTTGTGGTCGGATAGCCTGAACTGCTCTACAGAGGACTACTCAGCGGCCCTCAAGACTCCACGGACTGCCAGTCTACTGCTGTCTCATCCAAGTGAGTTGCATCGAGCCATTTGTACTGCTTTATAGATTAGTTAACTGTTTATTTCTTATGTTAGATATCCTTCTAGCTATATAAATATATAAAGAGAATTACTAGTGTCCCGGTTTTTGTTTCTCTAGAGAACCCTAACACACCCCCTGTGGCTGGAGACCCTTGCGCCTGCTTCAGGAACCCCGTGGGCTCAGCCGTGCTGACACCATCTGTCCGACAAGGTGCTCTGGCAATGCAGTGGCTAAACCCTTAGCTGCTCACCAACAGGCCAGGGGTTCAAGCCAACCGTGGCTCTGAGGGAGTAAAAGGAGGCCGTCAGCTCCCATAAAGAAGCGCTGAACCTGAGACCCTGTCTCACTGTGGACCAGCTGTCAGGAGTGGCCAGCCCCTGCAGCAGGATGTCGTGGTTGGTAAGGTGGAGGGGTGACAAGATGAGGAGGGTCCTTGTGTCAGTCCGGATAGATGAGAGAAACAAATTCATGAGCGCACATGTGTACATAAGAAGAAGGTTCCGGTTCAAGGTCATAAGTCTGATCTTAGCCCATTTGTCTGATACCAACCCATAAGTCCTTTCAGACTCACAAAGCACATGCAGTTGACACCAGGACAATCACAGGCCAGCGGGTGCAGAGTCTTGTGCATCCAGTGGCGGTAGAAGCATCTCAGCGCTGGCAGGGGCCTCTCTCTGGCTTCTCAAGCATCTCAGCACTGGCAGGAGTCTCCACGTGGCTTTTCCGACTTCAGAGGTCTGGTTCCATCAGGGTCAGCCCATGTAGCTTCTCCTCCAGGATGTCTCACAGGGAGCCCGCCATGTGTCTGGTCAGTAGAGCATCTCCGAGGGACTGAGTCATGAGTCTCACCTCCAAGGGGGAAGTACTGCCAGATTTCCCAGAATTCTCAGAAGAAACCCATGCTCACACAGAGGTCTCATTGGCTATCTCCAGATTGACAGTGTAACCAGTGTATCCACCCCTACACTCCCAATCCTGAAATTGACACCAGATTAGCGCGGCCACAGCCCTCCAGGAGATGGACTGGACACGTCGACTGTATCAACAACTCAGGGAGGGGAGGAATGTGGAAGAGGGCACAGGACTGGGCAGAGCTTGGCTCTGCTGGGCAGATGGCTACTGTGGGTAAGACCACCTTGACGGCCTCTGGCCACAACCACTGTCACGTCCACAGGTTGGGGTGGGCTCGGTGGCACTGAGTGAGAGCCCTGTGCTGGGGGCAGGAACGCCGAGACCCTCTTGAGGCTGACCTTTCCGAGTGGTGGAAGGTGACAGGAGCACATCCTCCCGTCACCCGAAGGTCACCCACACAGGAGATAAAGACCAGGGCTCAGGGCGGAGCCCAGGGAGGGCCAGAGCTGCTCCCAGCCACGGGGCCAGAAGGGCCTGTTGGTTTACAGAGAGGAGGGAGATCATAAAGAGGGCTTCTCTCTCACTCTCTGGGCGCACACGTGCCCATCTTCATGCCTCTGCTCTGCGAGATCTGAGGAATCATTGGCAGAGGCGGGGTCCGGGCGAGTTGGGGGTGAAAAGGAAGGGGGCAGTGTGCACAGACCCTCCAGAGAGAGCACAGCAGGGCTGAGCCCTCTGGATGGGTGCGGACAACATGGGGCAGGGAGCTGACCATAGGGGCCGGGCAGAGACAAATGCCCAGCCAGTGGGGGTGGGGGTGGGGAAGGGGGAGCCCGGGTGGGCAGCTGTGGGTAGGCAGGATGGCATGGATGGCTCAGCTGACTCAGACAAACCACCGGGAGGAAGATCAGTTTGTAATCACGTAACTGCTCTAGAATCACGTTGAAGCCACGGGCCTGCCCATGTGATAAGGCAGAGGCCAGCCCCGGCTGCTGTGACCTCTCTATTTGAGTAGGGTTTGTTTTTTTTTTTTGGGGGGGTGGTGGTGGTGGTGCATGGAGTGGTGCTCTTGCTCTCCTGGCATTTCTTCTGCCCTGCAGTCACCTGGGTCACACCAACCTGCCTGGGACACAGGTGCCCAGCAGTGGCCCCGTCTGTCCCACCCTTGTCACTGAGCCTGCCTCTCCCAGCCCAGTCTAACGCTCACGGTACAAATGGCCTCACTAACCTCCCACAGGGCCATGGCTGGGCCCTCCTAGAATGCAGGGGGTGAGGTGAGGGGATCCGCTGAGTGGAATGCTCCCAGTCTGTCCCCCCAAGCTGTGAAGAGAGGGTGCTGGAGAAGCTGAAACGCAAGAAACCCCAAGAGCACAATTTCTCCAGCCCCGGGCAGTGAGCGGGAGGGCCACTGGTCAGGAGGGAGGATGGGCAAGACATGCCTGGGCAGGGAGCATGGGGAGGATGGAGCACTCAGGTGGGTCATGGCCCCAGAAGCCAGGTGCTCCTGAGCACCCCATCCTGCCCACTCCAGGGGTCTGCAGGGAGAGTTTGGGGACCGAAGGGCCCAGCTTCCACAAGCCCACCAGGTTCCAGGTCCCAGAGTCCCCAAGGGTCAGCCTGACTCCAGACCTGGTGACCGCATGTATGGAGCATGCCCAGCGGGGGTAGGAGGGGGCTGGGCATCAACCCCATGAGAACTCTGACCCCACTGATGTCAACTGGGGTGTCAGGCCAGGGTGGGTTTATCTGTGTGTCTCTGCATGTGTGTCCCGGCTTGGTGTGTACATGTGTGCATGTGCATGCTCATTCATACACGTGTATGTGCGTGTGCAGGCGCGTACACAAATGCTGCCTGTGTGAATGTGTGCCTGCATCCATGTGTGGGGATAAGCTTGCACCTGTGTCTCCGCACGCCCCTGTACAGGCATGCACCCAGGCAGACACACCCATGAATGTTGCACACGTGTCTATGTGTCAACATGTCCATGCAGGTGAGTGAATGCACGTGGTAGTTACATAATAATCTCATGTCAACTTGAGGGTCCTAAGAGTGAAGAGGCAGCGGTTAGCCTGTCAATCAGGTCGCAGCTTGATTGGAGAGCGGCGGAGATCAATGGCTCTCTGGAGGCTGCTCCCTCCTCTCCGCTTCACCTTCCCGTGGAAGAGCTACACTACAGAGCTGGAGGAGCCTGGGGAGAGGCTTCCCCTGCCACTGGCTACGTAAGACTGTGCACGCACGGCCTGTGAGCTTCCTGCATTTTGCACCGTTGCTTGTAACTGCGGGCGCCTGAAGAGGGAGTTATGGATGGGTCTGGACGAAGGGCTCGCTCTATCTGACTGACGGACTCACTCAGACTGAGCTGGGATGTTTCCTCAGTGCATGATTGCGCTTTGATATTAAGCTGTCTCTTACGCACATGTGATTGTCTCTGATTTGTTTTTCTCATCGACCCAGACCAACACAGTCCACACAGGCATGTCTCTGCACGTGTGTGCACTTACTTGGGCCTGCCATGCGCACCCATCTGTGTGCGCTCCGGTGCACATGTGTTCACACATGCATGCATACATGAAGGTCCACATGTGTGATATATGTGTGTGCATAGGTATGTGCACGCTGGGTGGAAACACTCCTGGGTCAGGTCGCAGTTTAACAGCCTGGAGGAGGCTGCCACACACACACACACACACACACACACACACACACACACACACACACCCTGGCTCGCCAAGGCTGCCTGGGGTCGGACTGTGGGTGGCCTGTCCCCTCCCCTTGTGCTTTGAGTCCTCTAACCCTTCAACACCCGAGCCTGATGGTCTGGAGCGGGGAGGGGGGCCGTTGGCCACACCCCTGCGCTGGCCAAGGGGGCAGCGGGAACAAAGGCTTGACAATGGCAGCCTCCGGGCCCCAGCGGAGAGGCATGCACACGGCAGGAGATGGTTAAGGGAAGCTTATTAGAGCAATGAGGCTGGAAGCTGCTGGATCACCCCCTGGAGGGCGGCGTTGGGGGAGCTGCAGAACTGAGGCCTCACCGCTGAGCCCCGAGGCATGCAGCAGAGACTTCAAGAAGGACCCCCAGCCTGCGCCTGGGTGGAGAGGGCAGCCCCCTGGCAGACCGGGCACCCCCAGAGCAGCTAGCCACCAGGCAGGGGCCTCTGTCCAGGGTCAGTGAGGTGGGAGGGAAAGCCCACACAAGAGCTTACAGGCACAGGCATCTCCTGCAAGCTCAGCCATGTCTTTCCTGGGGACCCCCGAAGCGGATGGCTTCCGCTGGACCTCAGCACCCCCAGCTCTGAGCTGGGTGCTACTTTCTTTCTCCTTATCCCCGCCCTTGGCACCCCACCCCCTTTTTCTCATGCGCATCAGTTATTATTGAAGCAGGGGAGATCCAGCAAGGGGCAGGAGGAGCCCTGGGTGGCGCAGTGGTTACGAGTTAGTCTGCTAACCTCTAGATCGGCAGTTCAAACCCACCAGCCGCTCCCCTGCAAAGAGACGGGCTTTCCAATCCTGTAAAGTTAGTCTCCTTGGAGACCCTCTCCTCTGTCCTTCAGGGTCACTGGGAGTTGGCATCAACACGAAGGAAGGACCGGTGGCAGGGGGTTTGGTCTGTATGCAGGGGCAAGGCGCCCCCTGCAGTCCCCTGCCCCACACCCTGTCAGATGGAGTGGCCCCCCACGCTCAGGAGACAAGGCCTTGCAGAAATGGAAACAGTGGAGTTGCCTTTACCTCGTTTTAGAAAGAATCTTGTCTGGGCACTTGCTCCCCAGACAGACATGACTGGAGGTCAGGGGTCACTGGCCCCCAGACAGACATGACCGGAGGTCAGGGGTCACCCGAAGGCTGGCAGCTGTCACCCACTCAGGGGTGCAGCAGAAGAGGAGCCTGTCAGTCTGCTTCTGAAGGGCAGGGCCTGGACCAGCCTGGGCAGCACGCAGTCCTGCTCTGACATCACGACCAATCAGGACAGCAGCATCAAAACCACAACATCAATGACAGTCATGACAGCGGCGGCGGGGAAGGCAGGAGCGAGGGACAGCCATTGCGCCTGGAGTGGCTCCCAAACTCAGGGTGAGGTCTCACAAACTCAAGGCCACTGCCGTGGGGCTGAGGCCAGCTCGCAGTGACCCGCAGGGGCAGTGTCCAGGTCTGTGACCCTCCAGCAAAACTCCACTACCGTCCAGCCGAGGTCAACTCACAGCGACATACGGGCAACGGCGTGGAACTGGCCCTGCAATCCGATGTCTTACAGAAACAGAAAGCCTGGTCCTGTCTCTCTCCCTCAGACTGCTGGCCTGAGAAGGACAGCCGGAATGCAGCCAGGCCGTGGGAGGGAGGGAGGGAGGGAGGGAGGGAAGGAGGCAGGGCGGGGTCCCAGGAAGGAGGGTGGACCTGGGAGCCCAGTCAGGCTTGAACCACCGCCAGGTCTGTGCTTGTGACTCACACGGCGTCTGTCATCCTACAGAAGCTGGCGGCCTCGTTTTTTCCTTCCGCAGGTCAGCCGGGGGGTTCAAACCATCCACCTTCTGACCAGCCGCCTGGTGCTTAAACCCTCGTTCCACCACAGCCCCTCTGGGAACCAGGCAGGTATTGTTTGCTGATGTTCACCATGAAGTGTCCCACACAGGAAAGAACACAGTCAGATGTCAGGTGCCCACTCCTGCCCGAATGCTCCCCAGTCTCTAGGTCTGCAGAGAGCGCCATGATACAGCCAGCCTCCTGCCCGGGACCAGGCGCCCCGTG
Organism: Nesogale talazaci; assembly: GCA_004026705.1. Classification (NCBI taxonomy): domain Eukaryota; kingdom Metazoa; phylum Chordata; class Mammalia; order Afrosoricida; family Tenrecidae; genus Nesogale; species Nesogale talazaci. Next base: position 9,685 of record PVJH01016879.1, on the reverse strand, counting down.
GTTAGACTGGTCCCCAGCTTCTCTTAGATGGAGGCCTCAGGCTGGTTGCACCAGCCCCCCACTATGTGACCACTGCCTGCCTTCCTTGTGCCCCAGCCATGGACTACCCCCTACTATGGGCTCCCCCCACCTTCCGGAGGTTTCCAGGACAACAGAAGACCCACCGCCCGTCCAGGGCCACCTTTGGGAAGGCTAGTCTCCTGAAGTCCACTGCTATTGTGTGTCCAGAGCACCATCCACTCTGGGGGTGCCTCTCCCTGCCCCTGCTGCGATCCATGGTGCTCAGAGCAGAGCACCAGTGGCTTCTTCCTAGCCTCTGTCTGTGTGCCCTGCTCAACCTGCCCCTCGCTGGCCGCCGGTGTTTCAGATGCTGGGGCCCAGGCAGAGGCCTGCTCTCTCCTTTACCAGGGCTGGGGCAGAATCAATCGGAGATCCACCTGTCACACACCCACCTCCTCCCACTGACCCCCTGGGAGGACCCCTCTGAGAACACAGGCCCACCTCCACACCCACAATTCCCTGTGTCTCCTTTGGGCTGTGGTTGAGAGGTACATGCCCCAGAGGTCAGTCTGCAGGTGGCCCCAGCAGTTATTGTACTGTCACCCACCAGAGTGGGTGGTCTCCCAGCCAGAAGGGAGGAAACCAGTGTGTGTGTGTGTGGGGGGGGTGATGACACGCCAGCGGGCCCTCAGGTAAGTCCCCAGCATGCCACAGTGCCAGGCTGCACACACACATAAGCACACACACACACACCTCCACCCGCCTGCCCGCCAGGGAGGGATGTTCCTTCTCTCCCCCCTCGCACCCCCAGCCCTCCTTCCTCCCAGGCAGTCCCTGGAGTTACTGTTTTAATGAGGTCCTTGCCCTCTAATTAGCAGGTGCGGCTTTGAAAGGAAGTGCCTGGTGTTTACCCTGCTCCAGCCTTTAATAACTGAGCCCCAGGAATGGGCGGGCTGGCTCCCGCCTAATCCCCCTCCAGCGCCCTGCTTAATGAGCCCAGGCACCAGCTAACCTCTGCCTGCCGCCTGCCCGCATGGGGAGGGGGCTGTGCACTAGGTTTTTGACCACCACCCCACCCCCACCCTCCTGCCTGCAGCCCTGAGGAAGGGACAGGCAGTGGGGGTCTGGGCGGGGTGGGCTCTATCTGTCCTCCAGTGGATTTGCTCGGCCCTACTGCCTACCTCCAGAGGGAGGCCTGGTGGAACAGGTATCTGCCCGACTTGGGGCTCCCACACCGGGTCTGGCCTCATGGCCCCCCCCCCCCCCCAGGCCCCAGGCAGGCCTCGACCACATCTGCTTCACTCCAGAGAAGCTCCCCTCCTCTCTGCCGGGGTGGGGTAAGGGGGGGGCCCGCAGAGCAGAGGTCAAGTTCCAATGTTATACACACCACAATAACCCAAGGCACAGGACAGCCCGTGACTCTGTCCCCAGCCCGCCTGGCACATGGGTCCATACAGAAGGCCCCTTCACATCCTTGTCGTGGTGGCTGGGAGGTCTCTCCAATCCCGACCCCCACGGCCACAGCCAGAAGCCTGGACTGGGGGAGGAGGGCAGTGAGAAAGAGCAGCCAGGTGTGAGTGTGTGTGTGTGTGTGTGTGTGTGTGTGTGTGTGTGTGTGTATGATGTGTATGGGCATATGTGCACGCTTGGTCTCATAAATCACAGGCCAGACAGGACACGCAGACACCTGCCAGGATGCCTTGGGGAGGGGGCGGGTCCTGACACAGCTTCTTGGCTCCCACCCACAAGCCCAGAAAGGGACCCATGCTTTGAAGGGTAATATTCCAGAAGGAGAAATTGTTTTCCTTTACATAGCGGACTTGCCTCTGGTTCCTGAGGAAGGCAGGCCCCTCCCACCGTTCACTCGCTCCCTCCCTCCCTTCCTCTGAATAGCCCAGACTGCTGCTGGGAGCTTGAAAGGCGTGCAGAGCGGTTAGCCAGGAGAGAAAAGGCCTCCCTGGGCTTCCTTTGTTGGGAAAGCCGCCTCCTTGGGCCCCTGCTGGGCCATTCCTGGGCCTGCCCACCCCTCCTGCTGCTGTGGATGCCTGCAGCAGAGGCTCTGAGTTCCCCAAGCTGCCCTGCTGCAGAGACAGCCCCGCCCGCCCCCTCCCTCCCAAGGATGCTGTGTGTGCTGGGGGGACTGGCTAAGAGCAGGCACAGATCTAAGGGAGGGCAGGGAGGGCACAAACCCTCAGGTGACACGTGAGGGACACCACCGAGCGGCTTCTTTGAGCCCCGCTTGGAAAGCATGTAGAGGGACCTCCAGGGTAAGTTAAGGGACTCTGCAGGAGCCACAGAAGGACATTCCGAGGCTCCCGGGATGGGGAGGTGCCTGACTGAGGCTGCAGGAGGGGAGGAAGGGCGCTCCAGGAGCACAGAGACCCCAAGACCCTGTAGCCAGAAGCACTAGCACAGGTTCTTATCCTTCCTCATGCCTCGACCCTTTTATACAGTTCCTCATATGGCGGTGGCCTGCCCCTCCCCCCCACCCCCATAAAGTTATGTTCCTTGCTATTTCATCACTGTCATTTTGCTACTGGGTTGAATCAGGTGACATCAGCGAAAGGGCTGGTTTACCCACAGGGGTCCAGACCCACAGGCTGAGAACCGCTGCCCTAGATGGTGCCCAGCACCTACTGCTGGCCCTTCCGAAAGGCATAGGAGGGCCTGGATAGAGCAGGAAAAATGTGGAAGGAAGCTCAAAGTCACAAAGAAGGCCAGTCAGTCTGTCTGATGGAGACCGTAGAAGCCTTGAGCCTAAGGGGCCCTTGGTCCCGAAAGCCTCGAGGTCCAGCCTTCGGCCACACAGCAGACAGGTGTGTACAGTCAATAGTCACATGGCGGGGCGGTCCCCACGCCCACAGCCAAGCAGCCACTGGGCACCCCACAGGCCCGGGTTGGCAGGATGGCAGGAGCGGGGGCCAGGAGGAAGGAGGACGGCAACGTGCTCGTGGGAATGGGAAGCGGTGACCCGAGGCCCCGGTGTAGGAGCTGCTGAATGGAAGCCAGATTTGCTCAGAGAACCTTTGCCCAAACCACAATTTTAAGAAATCAACCGATCGATCAGAACACCTTATATGTGAGAGGTGGGGTGGAGTCATTTCAGCTGATCTGTCTCTGTGATCTAAGTCTGTGTGCCTCTTGTCACTGTGTGTGGGGGATGGGGGAGGGCAGAGGGGGTGGGATTAGAGACTGCCCCGGCTCTCTCCAAGCCCGCGGCCAGCAGGCCTGGCCACCCCAAGTGCCTGCCTGACCTCCCGGTCCTGGCTGGCATGGCCTAAGCTCCCTGGAAGTCTCTCATACAGGTCTGGGGAGACAGAAGGAGCCTGGGTTGGGGACCCGGCCTGTCTGTGCCACTGTCCCTGTACCTGTACCTGCGGGTCTCCTCCAGCCCCAGGGAACTTGGGCACCCCCAGCTCCAAACTGATGTCAGGAGGGGAGTCAGGGACATGGTTGGCTGAAAGTAGGAGGGATGCAGCTGTCCGGGGGCTGGGGGGAACATCTGGGTGTTGCAGCTGGAGTCCCCATTACAGTCCCCAAGTCACCCTCCCCCCTCCGCCCCAGCCACTGTAGCTACCGAGTGACAGCCCTTGCCCCAAGCTGCTCCCAAGCCCCACTCTCCTATCCTGAGCTCTGCTCACTGGTGTCTTGCCAGTGCTCCCTGCCCGCTAACGGTTTTTCACCCTCTCCAAGGGGGCAGGCATGCAATTCTCCACTGCAGGACCGCCCGCTGCCATCTCCCAGACCAGCCCACCTGCTCAATGGGGGCTGGCCACACCTCTGGGGACCTGCTGACCAGGCCTTGACCCCAAACTGGAGATGGTGCTCAGAGTTCCAGGCCCACCTGACACAGTCCCAGGCTGGACTGTCCCCTCCCACCAGCTGGGCACCAGGGGAACAGACTTGCTGACACCTCCCCTGATGCCCAGAGGTCTGCACGTTCACCAGAGACAGCCAACCCAACCTGTGCCGCTGGGCGGTTTCCAGTGCATGCGGCATGTTTCGTGATCGACGGGCCTTTTCTCCGTGGCACCACTGGGGTTCGCAGCTGACTGCAAACCGCCCCCCTCCCGCCACCACCACTCCCACTGCCAGCAAGTCCCTCATGGTGCCCAGCGAGCCTGCAGGACAGAAGAGAACAGCCCTGTGGGTTTCTGGGGACACACACACACACATACACACACACAGGCAGGCCGGCCCTGCCCCCAGGTCAGCTGTTGACACAGCCCCGGGGCCCACAGCCCCACTGGTGCAGACTCACATGGGGTGAGGGCAGCCCGTTTATTTTCCTCCGCAATCTAGCTGGGAAGTGCAAACACTGGCCCAGCACACATCTCCAGGTCGCTCTCAAGGTCTGGCCTCTCTGGGTGGGCTGCTGCTCCTGCCCCTCGCTGGCTTCAGGGGCTGACCGGTCACACTGGGGTGGGGGTGGGAGGCTGGCAGACCAGACTGACCACCAGGGAGGGCAGAGGGCCACCGGGGTCCGGCACGTGGGCAGCGTGTAGGTGATGTTGAACTTGGGCCTCTGTGTCAGGTCTCTCCTGACTGACCGCTGCCGACCGCAGGCCCCAGGGCCTTCCCAACCTGCCCCGTGCCAGCCCCGAGCTTGGGAGGCACCTGGGGACAGGGGAGGCCAGGCCTCATTGGGTGGGCACCACAGGGTGGTCTGAGTCCCAGATTCCTGGCCTGGCTCTGCCCCAGTGAGCTTTAGGCCTGGGAGGATAGACATGACACCACCACCCCTCGCCCCCCTTGCGTATGCTGTAGGTCTACCCCCAGTAGCTTGTATGTGGGACCTTGTGTCAAGTTCAGACGAGGCCACGCTGGAGGCGATCCAGGGAATAAGGTACTGGTAGTACAGTGGACGACTCGCTAGGAGGCTAACTCCCGGGTCTAGCACAAGGTCAGCTCCTTGGGAGAAAGAAGAAGCCTCCTGTTCCCGAGCAGAGTTACAGACTCGGACACCTACAGGGCAGTTGACCCCGTCCTCTAGCCGAATAGACTGATGGCCGTGAGGTGGGGCCAGGTGAGCCCAGGCATGTGGGGGGACAGCACATGAGAGGCAGAGGCGGGAGTGACGCGGCCACAAGCCCACAGCACCAAGCCTGGCCGGAACTCACGGGGAGCTGGGAGAAAAGCCCCAGCCAACCCCTGGCTTCCTGGCGGGCTGGCCCTCTCCTCTCCTCTCCGCGGCCTTCTGTCGCAGCAGTAGCAGCGGGACCCGGGAAAGGACCAGGAGCTGGGTGAGCATGTGGAGAGCAGCTGGCTGATCCCTGCTTTCCCGGGGGGGGGGGGGGGGGGGTTGGCTCGTCTCCCCCCACCTTGGCTTTCTGAGTCTCAGAGTGGGGCATCAGACCCCAGGAGACCTCACGGGAAGGGCACTCAGGCTGCAACACAGACAGACCGCTTACAGTCTGCGGTTATCAAGAGCTCCTGAGTGGCAGGCATGGGAGGGTGGCCAGGCCCAGCTCAAGCTGCTCTCTCTACTCTGACCCAGCCGCGGCCTGGCTGGCTCTCCCCAGACAGGCGTCCTCCCTAAAGGAGCAGGGCCCGGTCCGTCCTTCTGCGGCCAGGAATCCATCATTATCCTTCCCAACCTCAACCCGGAGGAGCAGTGACTCAGCGGGAGGCCCGGGCCTTCACCCAGTGACCGGACAGGCACTTCCTCAACACCACGTGACAGTTACATCATCTCCTGTCAACTCGAGCGAAGGGGCGGGGTCTAGCCTGTCAATCAGCTCACAGCCCATGAGGACTCTGTGCGGGCCTGGCCTTCTCCTGAGGATTCTGGGAACTCCTGGCTTTCTCCCTGGAGGCAGGACACTCTCTCTGCTACACATTCCTGTGGACAAGTCACATGACGCTACGCCGATGGAGTCTGAGCCCTAGAACTGGAGGAGCCACGTGGAGACCCACGCCAGGGTTGAGCTGCTTCCACCACCCCTGGAGCCACAAGACGTTCCACCCACTGGCCTGTGACCTTCCTGCCTTTGGCATCATTGCGAGGGCTGCGCGGGTCTGAAGAGGAACGCATGCACTAGTACCAGATCAACGGGCTAATGTCAAACTTAGGGACTTGAACTGGACTGTGCTGGGATGTTTTCTCACTCGGCGATGGCTCTGGCACACACAGGAGTGTCTCTGGATTTGGTTCCCTGGTCCGTCTGGGTTCACGCCCTGTGTTTGCCAGGCACTGTGTGGGGTGTTTCCATAAATACCAGCTCCGTTCAAGTCAGCGTTTGACTGAGCCTGCTCTCCTGCAGCAAGCAGATGGTTAAACACTAGACAAGGAGATAAAAGGTCCCGGGGTGGGCAGAGGGGCGTCAAACCCCACCCAGAAGCACCTAGGCAGAAAGGCCTGGTGACCGATTTCTGAAGAAAAAAAAAAAAAAAGGCCTGCCAGGGATTCGATTCTGACACATAGCATCCTGAAAGACAGGGTGGGCCTGCTCCCGTGGACCCCTGAGGCTGCAGCTCTTCCTGGGAGCAGAAAGCCTGATCATTTGGTGTCAGAGGCCTCTCCTGGAGGTGGATGCAGCCACCCTGGGCCACCAGCCCAGCCACCATCTGTGAGAGCAGTGGAGGGGAAGATGTACAATCCATATGGGTCCCACTGGGTCTGTTCTGAGTCGGTGACCCCTAGGAGACAGCGAGGCGTCCCCCAGAGGCCAGTGGAAGACAAGGCGCTGTGGAAATGCCCGTGGAAACGTTCCATTCGCTTCTCCTTCCATTTCCCACCCACTTTAAAAAGCTTTCTAAATATGAAGCTCAGGTGCCCTGGTGGGCTCTGTACCCTGCGGCTAGCCACAAGGTCGGCAGTTTGAATCCACCAGCCGCTCTGCAGGAGAACGAGGAGGCTGTCTGCTCCGGGAACGATCTACAGTCTCAGGTCTCGATCCTGTTCCAGGGTCGCTGTGAGGCAGAATCGACTCGATGGGAGTGAGGTCTTTTCTGTTGGTTTGTTACATTCACACTCACCCTCTTCCTTTCCTGGAGCTGATCTGAAGGCCCTTCCTGCTGCCAGTCGGAAGGATGGGGTAGGACCAGCCATGCTGGGATGTGTGTGTGTGTGTGTGTGTGTGTGTGTGTGTGTGTGATCCTGCAAACAAGCCTACAGGACAGCAAGAGAATGAAGTCCTTCCTGGTCCAGGAAGAGGCTCTAGAAGGCGCCAGGCAGGAACCTAGCACCTCCCACCTACAAAAGCAGGCAGTTGGTCAGATCAGGAAGTGGCTCATTCACCAAGTGGCAACTCTGAAGGCCCCTCCCCCAGCTCCCCTGCTGGGCTGTCACCAGGCCAGCCCGGTTACCTGGGTGGATCTGGAGCTGACATCAGCCTGGGTCTGTCCCTCCACCTTCCTGCTCCACCAGGGGAGAAAGCCTCCTGGGGAGAGAGCCCACCTGCTCTGAGACCTGCAGGGAGCTCTGGCTGGCAGTGCTTGCAGCCCCGAGGCCAGGACTGTGGGAGGCTCAGGGCTGCTCTGAGCACCTGTCTGCACCAAGCCTGCCTGCCCTCAGGCCCGTGGTCCCCAGGCTGAGCCGGCTCTGTGCACTGGGCTCTGCAACTGGTCAGGTCTAAGGAAAGCCTCCTGAGCAAGTCTCTGAGACCGGCCTCTGTCCCCTATGGGCCAGTTGGCCAGGATGTGTCTCAGCACCTCTGGGCCCCTCAGCACCCAAGGCCTTCGGGAAGGGCCCAGAAAGCCCAACCTCACATCAGGCCACATTTTCCGGAGCTGTCACCGCAAGGGATGTTGCACCCGCACCACCCGCGGGTCACCCACGGTGTGGAGGTCTTTAGTGTGGCCAGGGCATCAGGGACCCACCAGGACTTAGAGGACGGAACACAGCATCCCTATTTCATGTCTGGGGTGCACTGGGCTCCACCTCACCACCCTGATCTTTCCAATGTCATCTCTGGAACCTGGTGGCCACACTCAGGGTCCTGTTCGCCAGTACTCCCTGGTAGGTAGCTATGAAGTGCCATCCATTGGAAGCATGGTGGCTCCCGATGCAAAGCCCCATGGGAGGGGGGCATCAGCCTGCACCAGGAGGCCCTCCTCTGTTCCCTTCCCCACAGGTTCCTGTTTCTCTTCTATGGGGGTGGTGTGTGTGTGTGTGTGTGTGTGTGTGTGTGTGTGTGTGTGTGTCAGTCACTAATCAGGTGTCAATTTCAGGATTGGGAGTGTAGGGGTGAAGTCTAGCCTGTGGATCTGGAGATGGCCAATGAGACCTTTGTGTGGACATGGCTTTCTCTGAGGGTTCTGGGAAATCTGGAGGTAATTCCCCCTTGGAGGTGAGAGACTTATGACTCAGTCCCTTGGAGAGGCTCTACTGACAAGATGCAAGGCTGACTCCCTGGGAAACATCCTGAAGGAGAAGCCACATGTGCTTACCCTGATGGAACCAGATCTCTGAAGCCGGAAAAGCCACGTGGAGACTCCTGCCAGTGCTGAGATTCTCGAGAAGCCACAGAGAGGCCCCTGGCAGCGCTGAGATGCTTCTACCGTCACTGGATACACCAGACTCTGCACCCACTGGCCTGTGATTATCCTGGTGTCACTACATGTACTTCGTGAGTCTGAAGACTTATGGACTGGTATCAAACATATGGACTAATGTCAGCCTTGTGACCCTGAACTGGACTGGGACGTTTTCTCAATGTTCCCTTGTTCTTGTATATAAATCTCTTCCTTAGATGCATATGCGTGTTTATGAATTTTGATTCTCTAGTCGTGTTTATGTATTTGTTTCTCGAGTCTACCTGGACTAACATGGGGGGAGGGGGCTATGCTCTGCTCCCCCCATGCACAGCCCCACTAGCTGCCCTCCAGGGCTGGCCCCAAATGGCTTTTTCTCCCCTGGCCCAACTCGCCACGCCCCTCAATCCTGCACCCTGGGGGCTGACCCGCTTTCCCTCACCCATTCTGCTGGGCGAGCTTCGTGCCTCCATATGGGCGGGGTGGGAGAGAGGTGTGGGTGGGGAGAATCATATATATAATAGCACAGCTGTCTGGTTACATGTGGATTTCGATCAAACCAGCGCCTCTGCAGTACAACTGCAGCCCATCATGCTATGCTTGGGATACGGTTTGATGGAAATAAAGCAGAATAAAATTGCCCACCTGCCTGACATTCCCATCTCAGTGGGCAGCCCGTATGGGATACGCGCCCCGGCTGTGGCCCTTTATTAACAGACTGCCGGGTCTTTCTTCCTGGTCTGTGCGGGGCTAGGAGCGCCCGTGAATCCTGCTCATAACCCACCCCAGCACACACGCCTCCGCTGGCTGCCTGTGAGTCCATTCCACAGCAGCTGGGGAGGGGATCAGCACTGAGCCCCGTGGCCCCCACCCTCTCCTCAGTGGCCAGACGTTGGCCCTGCAGCACGGAGGGCCCTGAACGCCCCAGCAGGGGGTCCCAGAGTGCAGGGGTCCTGGGAGCCTGGGTCCAGTGCCCTGAGTAGACAGGGCTGGGAGAGATGGGGCTGCCTAACTCAGACCCTGCTGTGGACAGGGTGTGCACCCCCTGAGCTGGCCTGAGTCATCCCCCTGACCCCCCCACATGCCCTGGATGTTGTTGTGACAAAGAGACCAGCGCAGGACTTCTGTCTGGATCAAGGGACATGGCCCCAGCATGCTCGGCTGGGCGGGTGGGCGGGATCCGGGGCGGCTCTCTGCTCCCAGCAGATTC
>PVJH01016878.1:0-49363 GCA_004026705.1 Nesogale talazaci | reverse complement strand
TATTCTCCAGTCTATCCGGATTTGCAAAGTATAATGGGGGCCATGATAGGGGTGGAGGGAAGCATTGAAGAACTTCAGGAATAGTATGTGATCCAATGGTGCTATGATGCACCATGGCTATACCTGTTATCGACAACACAGTGTGTATACACATGGGTTATTCCAGATGAAATACACAGAAATCAAATTGACACTTATGGTAAAACTTGATGGAGAAGATGAATATCGCCAGCTAAAATCAGGTCGAAAGTTACTGTTGAACAAACTATCAGTTGCTCATATATAAATTCTTGTTGAAATTGAAGAAAATTAAAATAACTTAATGAGAGGCAAAATACAATCTTCTGTCTACCCCATCTGAATTTGAATGCATCTGAAGGACGTATTTGCTGCAATGAACACTCCTAACACAAGACATCATGAACTGTGGGAACATCAATCATAAGGGAAAAAAAAAACAGAAAGAAGGATCAAAGTGGATGTTAGAATTGACTCTGAAAATTGCTCTTGATTGTGTGGTAGCGAAGGCAAATGTAAAATCAAATAATTGAATAGAAATTCCAAAGGGGAGCCTGAGAAGACAAAAACTAATATTAAAGTTAAATGTGCATAGTTCTAGGATAGAAAGTTAAAAATAAATAAATAAAGTAGTAAATTAAAATCATATAATTATTTTTATTATTATAATATTAATATTATTTTGTTCTTATTTTCATTATATATATTTATATGATACTGGAGTTTCTTTTTTGTTATCATTTTATTTTCTTTGGTTGCTTCATCTTAGGATGCCTGTGCTTTTGTAAATATTGTTGCTTCTGCAGGTCTATCTGGATAAGATAAGCTGGATGAACAGTCTGGAGGCAAAAATGATGGGACTGATGGTTCTGGGGGTGGGGGTTGGGGGAAAATGGGAGATGGGGAGGAGGGGGAAAGGCGATGGTGATTACCGACACAGGGATAATGGAACAACAAGTGATTAAAAATTAGTGACAAGGTGGGTGTGAGAGGCCCAATAGGGATTGATCAAGAGTAATGTAGCAGAGAGAAAATACTGAAACCCCAATGGAGGCTAAAAATGATAGTGGGACAAAACAAAAGTAAAAGGAAATAGAGGAAAGAATAGGGGTGGGTGGGTAAAGGGCATTTATAGAGGTCTAAATGCAGGCATGCACATAAGTGAATATCTTCTTTCACTTGGGAAAATGCACCATTCCATGATGGGGAAATAGATCAACATACACATACTTATAGGCTTAGTATTAGGACAACAGATTGGCATTGGACCTCCACTCAAGTACTTCCTCCGTGTAAGAACAATTTGTTATTAAATTGGCATTACATGATGCTCACCTTCCTGGCACAATCACTGAAGAAAATTTTGTGCATAAGCAGGTGTACTGAAGAAAATGCATGGTTCCTGGCTATCAGAAGATATAGCATCTGGGGTCTCAAAGTCTTAAAGTTAAGCAAACAACCATCTAGCTTAGAAGCAAGAAAGCCCACATGTAAGAGGCTCACCAGTTTGTGGCACCAAGAGGTGTCAAATGGATGCTATCAGGCTTCACGAACTAAAAATCATAGCATTGGGTGCTCACCTTTATGATATGATCACTGATGACAAATGTATGCATAGGTAAGTGTGGTGAAGAAAGCTGATGGGGCATGGCTATCAAAAGATATAGCATCTGGAATCTTAGCAGCTTGAAAGTACGCAAGCAGTTATTTGGCTCAGAAGCAACAAAGCCCATATGAAAAAGCACACCAGCTTGTGTGAACAAGAGGTATCGGAGGGATCTGGTGTCAGGTATCAAATAACTAAAAGTTATATCATTATAAATGAGGGGGAGTGCAGATTGGGGACCCAAAGTCCATCAATAGGTGAAGTGACATCCCCTTACAGAGGAGTTGCAGGGAGGAAGGGTGGAGAGAGGGTGGAATAGAAAGGGGTAACCAATTGCAGGGATCTACATTTAACCTCCTCTCTCAAGTACAGACTACAGGGAATTGGGTGAAGGGGCACATTGGACAGTGTACAATAAGAAAAAGTAATAACAATTTGTAAATTATTAAGGGTTCATGTGGGAGAGGGAGTGGGAAGGGGGGAGGAATAATATAGAATGCTGATACTGCAGCCCTGAGTGGAGGGAGGATATTTTGAGAGTGATGATGGCAACAAGTGTGCAGATGTGGTATGCATCAAATTGATGTATGTATGTATTGATCATGATGGGAGTTGTATGAGTCTCCAATAAAATGATTTATATAAAAAAGAAAATCTAATGTAAAGAATAAGTTTATTATATCTTAAATTGTAAAAACTCAAGAAAATATTCTAGTCATGAATGGCAAGATTGAATATTATATGGTAAAATATTGAATCATGCAGGAAACATTCACAGAAACTGGAAAGAATATATAGAATCACTTTCCCAAAAAGAACTAGTCTACATTCCACCATTTCAGTATGTAGCATATAAGGAAAGAGATGCTGAAGGAAGAAATTCACGCTGCACTAAAAGAATGAGCCAAAAACAAGGGTCCCAAAATTGATTGAACACCCATGGAAATGTTTCAATAAACTTATGAACAATGGCAGCACTCACTTATCTACACATATGCTATGAAACTTGGAAGACAGCTAGTTGATCAACTGACTGGAAGAGATTCACACTTATACTCATTCCAAAGAAAAGTGAACCAATGGAATGCTTCTATTTTATTTTTATATGTCTATATTTTAGAAGAATATCATTAAGATCACATGCAAGCAAAATTTTGCTAACGATCACCCAATAGTGATTGCAGTAGAACATTGACAATGGGGGATCAGAGATTTAAGCTGGATTCAGAAGGAGACTTGAGATAAAGGAAATCATCATCGCTGTCAAATGGATCTTGGCTGAAAGAAAGAGAATCTCAGAAGGATATTTATTTGAATATACCAAGGTATTTGACTGTGGGTCACCAGAAAAAATGAATAGCCTTGAGAAGAAAGAATTCCAGAATACATTATTGTGCTCTCGGGAAATTTGTACATGAATCATGAGTCAGTTAGTGAATAAAACAAGAGAATACTGCATTATTTAAAATCTGGAATGGTGGCCCTCTGCCTGAATTCCTCCACCTGGGCCCCACCAGCTGGCTCCCCCCAGTTCCTGCTCTCCGGTGCTTCCCAGCTTCCTGTCTGTACTGGGCATGGACCTGGCTCCTGAGATCATGGCCATCCAGGAGAACAAAGCTGATGGACTCTCCTTAGGAAGACGCAACCATGTTTGTAAAAAGATAAAGGACACAGAAGAGATGGAGAAATCATTTAACCACAATTCTGTTTTCAGGTTGCTGACACCCCAGGGGGAGGAACTCTTTATGTTTTCATAAGCAAAGGAGATGTGGAGTTCTCTCCACTCAGCTAGACAGAAAAGGGTGGAGGTGAGCTGACTCTGTAACCTGATCCTACCACTGCTGCAGTTACCTAAAAACGTAAAGAATTCCTTACAGAATCCAGAGAAGGGCGATTGCTGCCTGCTGAGATATTTCTTCCATTGTTAACCCTGTCTCAGGGACACTCTGGACTCTATCATAACAGAATGTTTCTTACAAAAATAACTAGACTATTACTACAAACTGTTCTTTTGCTGAAAGATTCAGGTTTCGGGTTTGCAAATTAATGCTGAAATGTACTTGCAATGTAATTGATTTCTATGTAACTCTGTACCTCTGTAATGTAACATTTTTTTTCATTGGGATTTGCTTAGAAAACATTTGCAAGGGTCAAAGTTTAAGGGAAATTTTAGTAGATGTTATTCATTTGAAAAATAAAGATATGTTCTATGCATTCAAAGACAAGCTTGAGGCTTCTCCTGCCACTGACATTGTTAAACTATTGGTGATTGGCAAAAAAAAAAAAAATTGGGGAGGTGTATCAGCATTGTATTTTCCCTATACTTATTAAATCTTTATGCTGAGCAAATATCAGAAAACTGGGTTATATGAAGAAGAATGCTGCAGTAGGATTAGAAGAAGGCTTATTAACAATGTTTGAACAGGCAAAACAACCTTGCTTGCTGAAAGGGAGGTCTTCAAATACTTGCTGATGAAGATCAAGATCAAGGATCCATTCAGGATGGATTACAACTCAATTTTAAAAAGACCACCAGGATTAAAGCCCAAGTGAATCCCCTCTGACCATAGATCAGGAATGTGATTAACCCTCCTATCATGCAGAATGCATTAGAGAGTGGATTATTGCAGTTGCAATTAGGTTAAAAGTTTGTACCTTATCATCTGATCCCTTTCGACCCATTTTAAATTTGTTTTAGTAGTTAATATTTCTTGATTTCTTTTTGATTGATGCTTTCCCATTTTTCATGTGTTCCCTGTTTTCCTCTATAATTGGTAGGTATGCTTTTTTTGACTAGCTTTCTAAATGTTTTTACATATATGAAGTCCAAGATAACTAAATCTATAGTAACTGATAAATGGAGAGTTTGGGGAAAATGTACAGATAATACCAATGAGTACAAGAAGGAAGAAAGAGCTATAAAAATTGATACTGAACCTCTTCTTAAAAGGATAGAACTATTGCATTTTATGCTTTGTGAATATGCTAATAAAACTGATTAGATAGATAGATACCAAAATGCTCACATCTGGGCCTGTAAGTAACATAATGATTAGTAGAGGAAACATTGATCTTGTGAAGGATGCTTTGTGGCTTGGATCCACAATGAATTCTCGTGGAAGCAGCAGTAGAGTCGATGACCCAGTGTATTAGGTCTTCTGCTTATAAGACCTCTTATAAGTGTTGATGAGAAGGTTACTTGGAAGTCTAAGGTGCAACTGAGCCAAGGCATGGGATTTCCTATTACCTCATAAGCATGTGAAAGTTGAACACTGAGTAAGGAAGAAGGAGGAGGAAGGAGGAAGAAGAGAAGTATTTGAATTGTATTGCTGGTAAAGACTATTGAAAGTGCCATTGAGTATCAAAAGGACACACATATCTCTGACAGAAGTATGGTCAGACAGAGTGCTCCTTAGAGGCAAAGATGGCTAGAATTTGTCTTATATATACTATGGTAGTTACATAACATGGTGTCAATTTAAGAGGATTATGAGTGAAGGGGGGCAGTCTGGCCCGTCAATCAAGTTATAACCAATGAGGACTCTGCGTGGACATGCCTTCTTCTGAGAATTCTGGGAACTCCTGCATTTCCTTCCTGGAAGGAGATACTTCTCTCTGCTCACTCCCTGAGAGATATTCTACTGACAAGACACATACATTTTCCATGGGGAGCTGGAGAAACCACATGGACCTACTCAAATGCAACCAGACCAAGTCAGAGAAGCTACACAAAGACCCCTACCAGAACTGAGGTGGTTACAATGTCACTGGATCCACGAGACTTTCAACCCACTGGCCTGTGATCCTCCTGCATTTATCATCATTGCCTGCATTTTGTGAGTCTAAAGAGGACATTACAGATTGGTATTGGACATATGGGTTAATAATGGACTTATGGCCTGGATCTGGACTGAACTGGCATGTTTTCTCAATATTCAATTCCTGTTGTATAAACATCTCTTTTTATACGCATATGTGTCTCTATGAATTTGTTTCTCTAGTCTGCCCAGACTAACACATATACCATGAACATACTGTCAAGAGAGACCAGTCCCTAGGCAAGAGTATCACACTTTGTATGAAGTAGATACTTTGTGTAAGGTAGGGGTGCAGCTTAAAAGAGGAATGGGCTGACACAGTAGCTGTAACAAGAATTTCAAAGGTAGAAAAAAAACTTGGACTTTTGAGTGCAATGGAAAACCATACACTTTCAATCAGTTGTGCCTACAGATGTTATTGGGTCAGAACCAAATCCATGGCATCTATATAATAACAGCAGCTTAAGAATGAAACTTAACAAGAAGATTAGAATTATTCCTTCCTTCACAGTCAAGATTAGGCTTTCTCTTAGAGAACAATCATTGATAAAGAACACTCTGGAAAAATAACTCACACTCTAAATACAATGATCCATAAAAGAACTTGGACTCGAGGGGGGAGGGGGGCAAAAAAAAAAGAACTTGGACTCTTGTCTAATAAAGGTGGTACTACTTTAAAAATGTTAACCACAGTGCAATATTTGAATATATCTATGCAAATCCAAACACTAAAGGCCTAAAAGAGGTAAAGGTGTGCTTATCTAGTAGGACAAAAAAGTTCTCTTAGTCTACCATCATCTAAACATGTCCAGCTTTAAAGAAGGGGGAGGAGAGGTGTATACAAAAATCAAGTGAAAACACAATTTGAAGAGCAAATAAGCCTATACTCAGATATTAAGTCAATTCTGAAAGTGTGACAGGGAAGTAAGAATAAGTATGCACTCTCTTATGCCTAAACTTCTAGGGATAAGTGTCATTGACCAATTACTTCTGTAGTTAGGGTTATAATTCTTTACAGATCTACTATTTAGGAAAATAAAAAAGCTGTAGCAGTACACTCTTTTTACCTCCCAGTTCCTGAAATTAGTTCCCTGCTGAGATAACATTTTGGCCAGTTCATTCTTGATTCTCTCACATACCTCTTTAACATTTTAGTCACTGTACCAACACTTTCACACTTTTGTATACTTACAATTTTCATATATCTTTTAAAAATGAATTTGCTTTTAGAAAATATGAATATTGTTTAGCTTCAAATATTTTTTTCAAGCATCAAATCCAGTTGCTTGAAGTCTTTCTAAAGTAAATGTGCTTTGAAATTGATATGTCTGCTTTAAATGAAAGCCAGGTGAAGATCAACCTTAATCCACCAGGAGAAACTATTTGAAGTTTGTTCTAAAACAATTTTTTTTTGTAGAACACCTTACCCTCCTGCAAGGTGATCTGTGACTCTCTTACTCATGGCTCACATATCAATTCTTCAACAGTAGATTACTGAATTTTCTCAGAATTTTAACTTTGACATACATCAATCTGAAAATGACTGCATAAATGCCCATCACCAGAATGCAAGACAGGAAAGATGTCAGAAACCATGAATTTTAAATCCTATGAACAGCACAAAGTATTCCTCCATGTACTGTTTCTGATTTTGAATAGGTCTCTCTAATCACCTAATTATACATGGCGACCTGTATTTTCACATGTAAACATATATGCCTCAAATTGGAAAAGGCAGTTAACGCAAATTAAGCCCTACTGATATAAGAAATGAAACTGAATGAGAAGAAAGGCAGTTAAAACAGTCATATACAAAATATTTCTGTCTTCATATTGTTTTCAAAGTACAATCTTAATGATTCTATTAAACTCTGAACTGACTCAAATGTTTGGAGTTATTTAATTTCTTAGTTTATTTTTAAGTGAATAAAGTTTTGCTTTCACTGTTATTTAGAATGCCTGGCCTTGTGTTTTGACACATATACTTCTTTTCTTTGGGGGGGGGGGCAGGGGACATCACTGCCTCTGGTGGTGCCAACCAGTGTTGCTCCTGTGAGCCACCGCTGGATTTGAACTGCCAAGCCCGCAGGCCACAGTCCTGCACTTAACCACTTACACCACCGGGGCTCATCCCCACATGTACTTCTTAAACCGTAAAGATATATATGATCTTTTTCTTCATTTCCAATCCTGTTTAATGAGAATATACTTATGAATGCACTTACTAACATTGTTGAGGTTCTTCAGTAAGTGTATGTGTTGTTATGCGTTTGTTTATGTGAGTATATCCTAGAATAATGCCTAGAATAGAGTAGATATTAAATTAAAATTTTCTGTCATATTTATTAAAGATGCCATTAATATTACTTAAATTTTTCTTTCCCCAAAATTCATGTTTTATTTTTCCTATTTTCCTTCACTTCTGGTACTGTTGAATTTACATCTCATTATTAATAGCACTTGAAATATCCCAAAATTTTTCAGATATTTTTAAACATGACTACTTTAAATTTTCTAAATTAAATGAATCCCCTTTTATTAGAAAACAATGAGCTTTAAGTCACTAGCAATCATATCTGAATAGTATTCCCTGAAACTATAACTCAATGTCATTGAGAAAGACACAGACAGCCTATTTTTACAGCATGTTTCTATTCATTAAAAGTATGTTAGTTCTGATGCTCCCCCTCCCCCCCCAAATATGTTAGTTCAAAAATGTTGCTTAGGAGTCAATATGGCATTCAGATTGAATCACCCCCCTGGTGTTCCTGTTGTTACATCTGAAAATTAAGAGGTAAGGAGGCCAGTATTGCTAGGCCAGGTACTAGAAGTTGAATCCCCAAAGAGTAGGGGCTGGGATTCCCACCTCCCCTGTGATACTTGCTGACAGAGTGATTGAGGGTTCCTTGAGATTCTCTCCATTCACCTACGTGTGCCTGTGAACGCTCCCAAATCCTTGCCAAGGTCAGTGGGGCAGTGTCCAACTCCCCTTCTTGTGCCTGAAATCTGAGAAGGCAGTGTGCAGTAATTTCCCCAGACTACAGTCTAACAGTGCTCATAATCTCAAGCTCATGGAAAGCCCTGAAAACTCACCACAAAAGTTCACTGTAGAGCTCCCTCTCTGCTCCTCTTTCCACTTGTGCATTCACGGGTTTTGCACTTGCCCTCCCTGCACAGTGCAACCGCATTGGTCATCCCCTCCCCCTCTCCCCAACTCCTAGTGCAGCCTGCCAACATGGGTAATGATAATTAATTTGACACTAATTTGCTTCAATTGGGGAGTCCCTGGGATATTTACTGGCAGCAGAACACAGCTCTCCAGAGCACAGACTTGAGAACCCACTTGAGTGGACCATGAGGGCCCATTGGCCCCATTGGACAATCTAATCCCACTTGGTTTGGGATCCACTTGGCCATTCAAATCCCTCTTTCCTGATGGAGAGCATGGTGCAGCTCCAATACCAGTGCAACCTACTATCCCCTGAAGAAAACAAACAAAAATATTTTAAAAGCTGTTCATTCCTAGGCAGTGTATCTTTGTGCAACTTTGAATATAAACATAGCTTTAACATAACAATACAGGAAAAGTCACCTGTGGCTAAAGTCCTCACCCTAACCAAAAAGAAGGCTTTAGCAGTTTTTGGCTTGACAAAGAGGCTTTGAACTTCTGTTAAAGAACCACACAATAGTAAGTCAGCAAAGTCTGCTTTCCACCAAAGAAACTGGCCTATTGAATAAACATTGCTATACTCTACCCCCCTAAGCTACTTAGGAAAGTGACAGGAATAGCACCCATCTTCCTACCCCCAGTTGAGCATCTTCACTATCCCTCCACTCTGACCTGTTCTACCAGAGGTACGTTATCTCAGGATAGCAAAAGCAAACATAAGACTACAGCTCTCACAGCCATACCAGACACTGTCTAGCCTGAACCTCACCCTCTGACAACCTACAAGACCAGAAGGCTGGTACACCCCATTGGCCCTATCTCAGCCAGGTGGGTTTGATTCAACCAATTCAAAAGTACAGCCAGCCATGCCTCTCCGTAACAGGGTTTTGAAAAATCCAGAAACTTTGAGACCACCAGCTTGCACTCCACAGCTCCTACAGACTATGATCCTCAGTAGCTGTGCCATGGGTGGTATCTATCATCTATCTATCTATCTATCTATCTATCTATCTATCTATCTATCATCTATCTATCTATCATCTGTCTGTCTATAATGTTCAGTTTCCTGTAACTCCTGAAACTGCATCTATCATGTATAAAAACCCACTTGGATCACAAACCAGGCTGTGGTATGAATTCTTTCTCACATGAAACCAAGGACCTGGGTATTTCTCATGTGAGAGATCACACCAAACAGTGCCTCTCTATAATATGTAGCCTTAACAAGGAAGCCTGAAGGATTCACTGTACTTCTCCTTTACCCCAACCACTATAACCTACAGAACCTGTTCACTTCATGTCAATAAAAATGAAACTCTTTTAAACCTACTAAATGAAATTTTAGCTTTCCAGGGAAGAACCAGGCTAGACAGAAATGCAACTGGGACTTGTGGCAAAGCTAGCTGCAGAGAGTTGTTAATCCAATTCACATTATATTCTGAAAATCTAGGGCTCTTTTCTTTGCCAAAGGAATTTGAACTTATCCCATCCGGGTTATTTGGTGAATTTCATCACCCATGGCGAAGTAACCAGTGATTACAGGATCTCACTGTCCTCACTCTGACCACCTTCTGAACAGAAAACCCACAATAATAATCTCAGAGTTCTGCAGCAACTGACTAAAGGGGGCTTCTGTTATAAACAAAATAGTTAAAGTTCTGCACACTTACTTTCATAATTTGTAACACCCATAAGGGACTCTGGTATAGTGAACATACCCATCAGACACCCAAACCACCACAAAATCTACAACCTGCTACTGACACCTTGTCAAAACCTATTCCCCACCAACTTCCCAACCAAATACTTATCCTCCATAACTCTCTTCACCCAGGTCCCATGAAAACTGGTCCACCAGTATGGGATTGGTCTGCCCAGTACCACTGCAGCTGCTCATGAGAGACCTGTCACTGCTGCTAGTAATCGAAGTCTCGAATGGTCTGTGCACAGACCCTTGGGGAGCTTCATGTCCAGCCAATAGCTCTGAGTCTGTTGCACTCTAGGTGCAATTGGCCTTCTCAGTTCCACCACTGCAACACACAATGGGCTGCCCACCCTCCCTGAGAGTGATACCCAGGTATCTCTCCAAACAAATAGTTCAGACTTGGTAGGGACTGAGTCAACACCAGTAGGATAGAAACACATTTCCAAACTGCAGTGCAGTTGGTTCCAGGGAATCCTTAGAGTCCTCCCTTCTAGTCTCCGAGAAATAAATCACAGTGCTCTTTGTGTTAGTCTGGATTGACTAGAAAAACAAATCCTGAGAGACTCATGTGTGTATACGAAAAGGTAGATACACGAGCAAATGAATATTGAGAAAATGTTGTAGGCCAGACCAGATCAAGTCCATAAGTGCAATATTAACCCATATATGTCTGATATCAATCTATAAAGCCCTCTTCAGATTCATAAAATGCATGCAAGGATGAAAAACGCAGGAGGATCACAGTCTAGTGGGTTGGAAGTCTTGTTAATCCTGTGGTGCTATAAGCTTCTCAGTGCTGGCAGGTATTTCTACGTAGTTTCTTTGGTTTCAGGGGAACGGTTGCATCAGGGTAGGTCCATGTGGTTTCTTCAGCTCTGTCAAAGGAACCAGTCCCTAACATACCATCATGATTTTGATAGGCACAATTGTTCAGTGATAATAAAGAAAAATTATAGTAAAGTCATAGAAAATATGAGAGATAGAAATAATGGAGTCACACAAATTCTATGGTAGTGTGGTCCCGTCAGCCCTACTTGATGGTCCATGTGGAGAGAAAGAGCAGTTAGGAGGAGGAGATAGTACGTGGAGAGAGGGGAGAACAGGGGAGAGAAGAAGAAGAGTTGGGGGTGGAGGGACAATCAAGGAAAGAGCCTCTTCATTCTGACTAAGGATTATAAATCTTTTGGGGATGGACAAATCCCCTAATTTCAGGTAACATGGCAAAGGAAAAGGTTGTGCTATAGGTAGTACAGCAATGAGGGGGACATACATTCAATAGAAAGCAGGAGGTATCAGTGTCTCACATGTGACAAGATGAGTGGGTTCCAGACTCATGATAGCAGCATAACTTTGGATGTCACAGAACAGGTGTGACTTGTACTCTGGCTTTCATAGAGACCCTTTGCAGTGGGGTGTGAATTCCACCTATGGAGATAAGACTGATGGTTAAAAGTCATCAGGGAGAAGTAATCTATTGTTCTTAAACAGCAGGGAGTGAGCCCATTCAAACAGCAGTCTGGAAGCATCAGATCTTTGGAGGAGACAGAGTTGGGGAAAAGTCTTATATTAATCCCACACAGCTCCTGGGTTGTAGTGCTATGCATCTTATAAGTAGAGCATCTCTCAGGTAGTGAACCTTGTCAGGAAAGGGTCTTCAAGGGAGTGAGGTAGGGGAGAGAGAGCCTGTCTTTGTATTCATGGACCGAAATCCAGGAAGTACCAGGATCCTTAGGTGAAGGCCAAGCCCACACAGAGACCTCACTGACTCTATCTTGATTGACAGTCTAGACTCCACCCTTCCACTCTTAATCCTCAAATTGACACCAGATTATGTAACTACCTCACTCCTGGACTCCCAGAAATGTGACCCTGAACTTCTCCCAAATGCCACACAAACAACAACCCAACCCACATCAGCAGCTACTATAAGAAAACAAGAGGGAAAACTACACTGAGGAGGACCCTAGTCTAGTGATGAACATAGAAGTACCACACTTAGAAGCACCACAGAAAAAAATCTTCAGTGTGCGGTTTACAGTCATACCATATATAAGGAAGTCAATACAGAAAAAGGATTAAAAAATACACAGATAATCTGCTTACTGAAGGTAAATACAGAAATTAAGGGGAAATGTAATGGAAGCAGAGCAAACAATTATCACCAGGCTGGAAGAGGGGAAGAATCAGTACAGCGACCTCATAGATAGTGAGTAGAATTCAAAAAGCATAAAAGAAAATAAAGCAAGATAATCAATGATGCTGAAGAAAATCTGAGAAAAATGAATGATATTATGAAGAGAAATAATATTTGAATAATGAGATTACCAGATACCACAAAATTCATCAGCCAAAATAGCCAGGGATTCCTGGAAGAAAAATTCTTCAATTTAATGAAAAAGAATCAGACAATCTTCTAAGCAGACAGGATAATTATACTCATCTCCTAGAAAAACACACAAAAATATATAGTAGTCAAATTATCCAACTTTGAGGAAAAGGAGCAAATCATAAGAGAAGCTAGAGGTGGAAAAAGCTGTCACTTATAAGGGTAATCAGATAAGATTGTGTTCAGACTTATTAGCAAAGACCCTGAAGAAGAGGAAAGAATGGAATAACATCTTTCAGAAGTTGAAGAATAATGGTAACCCAAGAAACTCTATCCCACTGAACTCTCCCTCAAAATAGATGGAAAGGTAAGGGTTTTTCCAGATCAGGAAACATTTAGAGAATTCATCAAAAAACACAGAAAAGTATCACAAAAATTGCTTTCAAACATACTTTGGTCAGAAGATCAGTGTCCACAGAGCACAAACCTGACACCACTAAATAGGGTAACATTATCCAGAAGTCAGAGCACTGAAAGTAATGCTTAAGATGTCTTTGACCCAACAGTGAAAAGAAGGCAAGAAAGAATGCCCCATACATACATGACACACTTTGAAAGATGGAGGGAGGAAAAGATCAATTGCAAAATGACAAGAACACAGCAAAGAATCTACAGATAGATTTAATAAATCTGAACATCAATGGTCTGAATTCCCCCATCAAAAAAACAAAGATTAGCAGACTGGATTAGGAAGCAAAACCCAGCAATCTTTTCTCTGCAAGAGACACATCTTAAGTTCATAGACCAGACAGGTTGAGGAGCAAAGGCTGGTTGACAGTATACCAAGATAATAGCAATATAAAAAAGTAGGGTTAGCAAGACTAACCTCTGAAAAAATACATTTCAACGTGCAGGGCATAATGAGAAATAAGTATTATAAAACAGATAAGAGAACAATAGGCTATGAGCAAATGAGCAAAATAAATATGTACATGCCTGAAAGGAACACACTATATATGTCAATCAAAACCTTTAAAAGAAGAAAAAAGAAATTATGAGATCGACAATTGTAGTAGGAGACATCAATACACAATTCTCTGTGAAAAATAAAGCAATAGGAAAGAAGCCCAACAAGGAGGCTACAGAACCACCTCTAAAATAAGACAAATTTACCTGATAAAAGTATTCTGAGTTCTCCAACCAACTTCAAAAGAAATTCACATTATTTTCAAGTTCACATAGCAGATATGTGAAAATAGACACATGTTCAGACACAAGTCAAATTTGGACATAATTGACATCACTCAGATTTACTTTCTTATCACTGATGATGTAAACCTGGGAATCAAAAATATAAAGATAAAAAACAAGGACAGAGTGCAGATTGTGGACCCAAAGCCCTTCAATAAGTGAAGCAACATCTTCCTACAGAAGGGTTGCAGTGAGGAGATGAGTCAGTCAAGGTTCAGTGCAGTAACAATGAAATGTGCAACTTTCCTCTGGTTCTCAAATGCTTCCTCCCACCCACTCTCATGATCCCAATTCTACTAGACAGAGTCAGCTAGACGAGGGGACATACAATGGAGTTAGAAACATGAGGAATTAAGATAGATGATCCCTCAGGATTAGCGGGGGGAGTGGTGATACTGGGAGGGTGGAGGGATGGTGTAGTAGAAAGTGGGAACTAATCTCAGGGATCTACATATGACCTCCTCTCTGGGGTGCGGACAACAGGAGGGTGGGTGAAGTGACACATTGGACAGTGTACAATATGAAAAGGTAATAACAATTTGTAAATTATCATTCACCTTGGTTCTGAAAGTCCTAATCAATAATATAAGACAATGGAAGAATGTCAAAGGTACACCTCTGAGGTAGGAAGATATGAAATTATCGTTATTTGCAGATGATACTATTTTATATAGTGAGAACCCAAAAAGCTCCATTATATGAGGGCTGTAAGCAATAGGGGAATATGGTAGAGTGACAAAATATAAGATAACCAAACTGAAGTCAATTGGATTTCTAAATACAATAGATGTGATTAAAATAAATGAGACTAAGAAGGTAGGACCCTTCATAATTATCATGCATAAATTGAAACATTTAGGGATATGCCTAACTTAAAAAGCAGAAATTCTGCATGACGAAAGCTGCAGAACATTATTACAAGGGACATTGACATATGGAACAACAGCAAAAAGGGACATTGACATAGGGAGAAAAAAAGTCCCATGACCGTGGATCAGTTGACTCGATATTGCAAAGATATTAATCCTACCTCAGGCAATATATAGGCTCGATGCAATCCTGATACAAATACCAGGATCATTTTTCAAAGAAATGAAAAACTGAATACTAACTTCATATGGAAAAGGAAGAAACCCCGAATTAGCAAAGAACTTCTCAAGAAGTGGGTTGGCTTACATTACCTGACTTTAAAACATAGCTACAATGGTCAAAACAGCATGGGATTGGTATAATGATAGATTCTCAGACCAATGGGCAGAACAGAAAATTCATAAATAAAACAGCAGAATACAGAAAACTGATATCTGATAAGCACCCCCCTCCAAAAAATCAAATGGGAAGCAGATCCCTTTTTAACAAGTGGTGCTTGAAAAACTGAATATCATTCTTACAGAAGAGTGAACCAAGAACTTTACCTCACTCCAAACACAAAGACAAATTCAAGGTGGATCGTAGATCACCTTGGGTAAAACCCAAAACTATCAGATTATCAACAAAAAAACTGAGATAAACTTAAGAACCTTAGCATAGGGAATACGTGGACTTTTAGCAATAATGAAGGATACCCAGAGGAAGAGAGAAAGATGACTGAGATATACTAAAGATTAAAAAAAAACAAACATGTGCATAAAATGACTTCAAAAGAGAGTAATGAGAGGGTCCACAAGCTAGGAAAAGATATTTAGTAATGACATATCTGACAAAGGTATTCTCACTAAACTCTGCAGAAGCTTGCAAACTTACAATAAGAAAAAAAAGTGAATAGTCCACTCACGAAGTGGGTAAAAGACACCTTTCACAAAGGGGAAAACCCAAATGACCAATAAACATATCAGAACATGTTCCTGATCATGAGCTCTGAGGGAATGCTAATCAAAACAACCACCTAACACCCACAGGATAGTCCAATTCAAAAAACAGAAATTAATAAGTGCTGGTGAAAATCTGGTAAGATAGCTACTCTTATTCCTGGCTCGTGGTCTTGTAGATACATACAGCCACTGTTTATGATACCTAAAACAGATGGAAATCAAGTTCCCTTAACACCCAGTGATTCCACTACTGGGCATATACTCAGAAGAAATAAGAAATAAGCCACAACCAGGCATCTATGCTCCAATGTTCATTGCTGTGCAGTTCACAATCACAAAGCAACAAATCCCCCATGAAAGAAGCAAACCAGCCTATTTGATCATGAGGTGTCTACTGGAATATATAGCAGAAATTCAAAACAGAAGCAATTGACATGTAGAGTAGACAAAATGGAGACTCAGAATTCACTTGTAAGACAATTGAATAGCCATCCTCAGAAGGGCCACAAGGAAGGGATGATATCCCGAGGGTGCAAGGTAGCACTCACCAAACACACTAGTTCTTTAATATTCCCTCCCCCATACTATTACAGTCTTAGTTTTACCTCATTAATTTTGTGAAACCTGTGCACAATCATTTTTATACTTAAGATCATTCGATGCACAAATTTAAGACTGAAAAACCCTTCCAAAACAGTAATGGGAGCAATGATTCCCTGAGGATACGGGAATATAAGGGAAGGAAGGGGGGTTAAGGTGATTCTATAGCAGTGATGACTGTTATAACTTCACTTAAGAGGAACGAACAACAGAATGGCAGATGAGTGAGCCCGTTTGATGGTGTAAGATACGGCAAACTAATAATAATATAACAAAGGTTCCTGGATGATTGGGTGGGGGAGGGAGGGGTTAAAGGGGAGTTTTGACAAAGAGTTCAAGAAGAATGAAAATGATTTGAAAATTATAATAGTAGCAATTGTGCAATTATGTTTGATCTAATTGAATGTTAGATTGTTATGCTATCTATGAGAGCTCTCAATAAAATAAAATGTTCTGTAATTATAGACATACTTTTCCATATAACTCCCATTTATGAGAGGAGAGGAAGGGGTTTTCTTGGGTTTCAGTGGCCTAATAATGTACTTTCAAATGTGAAAAAGACTTGCAGATAAATAGTTCAACCATTGCTTCAAAATAATGATTTTTCAAGTGGTGAATTACAAGTTTTTCACTTGGCTTAACAAGGTAAACCTGATTTAAAGAACAGTATATTAACTCTTGCAACTGGAAACATATAGAGCATAGATTAATAATTACTCTAAATTGCATGACTATTAATGTTGAGACAAGTTTTCACTCATCCCTAATATTGTATAATAAAATTCAAATAGATCTAAATGCATATATTTAATATTTTTATACATTTATTTAAGATTTTATTTGGTGTAGCCTGTTCTGCACTATAATTGTAAAAGAATTTCAGGATTGCATCTGGAATTTATTATTAAATTAATATTCATGTTAAAAAATAACCGTCTTGTAGGCTAAGCACAATTTAATCAGCATATTTATGTTTTCTATAAGAGTAGATCCAGGGCACTGTTAATGATAAAACAATAGATAATCAGTTATATGAAAACCCAAACAGTCAAGTAAAATTTTACTTGGTTTGTTGAGAGTGTATTATTAAGAAAGGTTATAAATGCATTACGATATTATACATTTAGGTATATATATGTATATATATATTTCCATCTATAGTAGTTATAAACTTACTGTCAGGTGTATATACAGAAATTCAATGCTGTCAGGTACAATTGTTTCCTGAAGTAAGGACATTTGAGTGTTGCTGTTTATGGGAAAAATTTTTTTTGTTGATTCCTTTAGTCAGGGATTATTGAGCCTCTAGTTTATGTTTAGTGTTATAGTAGTAAAAAGATCATAATACTGGACAGAATATAAAGAATAGTTTGCTGCGTTAATTTGGGTAGATTAGAGAAATAAACTCATAAACATACATATATTTATAAGAAAGAAGTTTGATTACAAGAGCAATTAAACATTGAGAAAACATCCCAACACAATCCAGTTCAAGATCATAATTCTGATATTATCCCATATGTCCAATATGAATCTATATTTCCTCTTCAGAGTCACAAAGCACATGCAGTCACACCAGGAAAATCACAGGCCAGTGGGTGCAGAGTCTTGTATATCCAGTGACGGTAGAAGCATCTCAGCCCTGACAGGAAGTCTCCTCATGGCTCCTCCAATTTCCAAGGTTCAGAGTCTATCAGGATGCTCCCATTGTCTCCCAAGAAGTGAGTAAGTATCTCCTGCTTCCAAGAAGGAAGCACCAGATTTCCCAGAATTATCAGAGGAGAAAGTCATGCCCACACAGAAGTCTTATTGGCTATCTCCAGGTTGACTGGCTGGACTCCACTCCTACATTCTTTTTTTTTTTTTGGCATCACTGCCCTCAGGTGGTGGGAGTAGGAGGCCCAGCCTTTGCTCCGTGGAGCTGGAGTTGAACCTCCATCCCAGTTCTTGAATCAATCAGGCTGATTTGCTTTTTCTGTGTGGGACCCCTTGATGCCTCACTCAGATGACTGCTTGTTCAAAGACAAACCTTTAAGACTTCAGATGGTGTTCATTCTACTAAGGCAGGCACCATCTAGTTTCTCCACCACACTTTGTTGTATCACCGATATTTTGACAGATCTCCTCACAAAGGCAAGCTTCAAGCAGAACCATGAGATAAGAGCCAAGTGTTCTCTGAGTGGGATTAGAATTAAGTGTAATACCCCAACCATTCATATAGATATGATATATATAAGCCTCTGCTTCATTTCAGATACATCATTAACATGCTATGTTAAAAAACATTATTGACCATCCTCATAAGGCATTTGTTAGTTCTAGTGATAGTATCATTAGTTCTAGTGATAGCATCATTAGGTGTAGAATTTAGAAGTAGAAGGAGGGAATGGATCAGAGCCTAAATTATGAACATTCATTTTTTTGAAAAGCTATGAATGACAGTTGGAGCCTACGATCCTTTCACAGTGTCCACACACAGCTTAAGCCTCTGACCACAGACCAGAGATGTGAATAGACTTGACATCATACACAGTGCAGTGCTTTTCTATGTTTTGTTTTCTATATTTTTCTCTATATGAAATCCAATATTGTAGAACTATAGTAGATAGATAGTTCATTGGAGGCAGGACACACACTCACTCCCCGAAATACATTCCTGTTGAGAGACAGG
The DNA here is from genome assembly GCA_004026705.1 of Nesogale talazaci. Classification (NCBI taxonomy): domain Eukaryota; kingdom Metazoa; phylum Chordata; class Mammalia; order Afrosoricida; family Tenrecidae; genus Nesogale; species Nesogale talazaci. The sequence goes on along the minus strand of PVJH01016878.1, from coordinate 30,388 downwards.
GTTCTATGCTAGAACCCTGAACTGAAGGATCCATGTGGAAAGCCCCATCAGCACTGTGATGGTAACACTATCACTGGATACACAAGGTTGTCTACCCACTGGACTGTGATCTTCCTGCATTTGGCATCATTGCATATTGGCATGAGTCTGAAGAGGACAGCCTGTTTACTGTTAAAATCAAAATATTCAAAGTCAATACTAGTGTCCTAGATATAAATCGATGACACAATTAGATGATATTCTCCCATTAAGAGATAAAAATTATCATTCAAAGAGAAAGTGTCATTTAAGCGGGCAGGTGAAAATAAATCAAACCAAACGAATCTATTTTTGTAGAGCTATTTCAGATTCTTAATGACCTCTTGCTTTACAGAATAGAACTACCCTACTGGTTTTTTAAGATATCATTTTTACCAAAACAGAGTAGTAATCTTATCTTGCTATGATGCTGCTAGATGGAATATAGCTGCTAACTTTCAAGAATAGTAGTTGAGTGCAAATTATTTCCACTATTTTCTCTAAAAGATAAATATACAAAATTAAATTTAGAATTTACTGCACCACCTATGACTTAAGTATCCATATATTAATTAAAATGTAGGCTTCAGATTAGTAGCTTCACATCATTGGGCTTCTCGAAACTGCCTACTTTCCAGCCTCACTGTGCAACTACTGAATCAGAAGCTACATTTGAACATGATCCCTACGTCCTTTTTAAATCTTTTCAACTTTGAAATACACTGATGTATTTTGCAACTATATCCAAAAGTGGTCAGTCAAAAGGAACAGCTTATATACTAAATGAAAAACCTATATTATGTGAGATATATGATATAATCATATAAATTGTCATGCTTTTCTTATACATTAACATGGAAATATCACCAAATATATTTATAAGTATATAGATATTTATGTGATCATTGTGTTAATAATATTTTACATGGGGAGTCATAATTCAATTTAGTAGTTTTGGTGATGTGACTGGAGAAACCACTTACAAACATTGGAAAAAATCTAAAACAGAAGAGTAAGAGAAGCATAGCGAGCTTCCACTTCCATCTCTCAGTCCTCTCAGGCTGAGTCACAGCTGTTCTTGGACTTCAGTTCCTCCCGTGGGACAGAGCTGTGCTGCGCTAGAATTAGACAAGGTGCGGGTGCAGCCACCCCCTCCGAACACCCCACTTGCTTGCTCACCTCCGCTCTGCCTTAGGCTTCCTCTGCATTCCAGGATGGGTGATCCAACGAGCACCAGTGAGTAATTCTCAGCGCTGATGGTGACACCCCGCCTTCTTTAGGCCTGAAATGAAACGTTGACATATTGATATTTCATTTTTCTCAAATTTTACGATCTCTATACCTTCAGAATTCCAGAATAGTTAGTAATGGCCATAGGGAAAATTTTCACAAATTAAGGGATACTTTTTCAACAGAACAAAGGGATATTCTATGGGTAAAAGTCAGAAAAGGTGAGTGTCAGCATTGGGTCCCTTCACCAAGCTTATTCAGTATGCTTGCTGAGAAAATAATCTGAATAATTGAACGATATGAAGAAAAGCTCAGCATTGGAGTTGAAATAAGATTCATCTATAACCTGAAATACACAGGTAACAAAGCTTGTTCGCTGACATTGAAAATTATTTGAACCACTTACTGATAAAGTGAAAAGCTTCAGTTTCTGTAGAGATCCAGCAATGGTATTATAAATGACATCCAACCAGGACATTTCTGAGGCATGCAGACACCTGGTCTCCACATTGTGGAGCTTCATTGTCCCTGAGTGAATGTGATACAGCTCTGACCACACTGAAAATTACTCTTCTTAAAATACTTTATTTGTCGTGCAAGTAAACTAGCTGACAAGACCCTTTATATGTATATAATACAACTGATACAAATAAGGCAAGTGGCATATTAACTGCCATAATAAATAAATTCCATTAGGGTAAACAGCCTGGGAAAGTACTTCTTTTATTTTTGTTGTTGTTGCAGGAAAAAAAAGGATAAAGGTATTTCTGCAGCATTTGCTAAACTAATTGTTCAATTTGGCATCATATTTAAATTTTAAGAAACACTTAAATGTCCTGTTACTTAGGCAGGAGACACACGATACTTGAAGAAAATTAGGCAAGAGAAGCTTAACAAGCTATACTTTAACTAAGGACTCTTTGGCCTCACACTGTAAATCCTAGGTTTTTTATATCACTCCTTTCTCTCTCTCAGATGGACTTTGTGGGGATAGCCTGGTGCTTTTGAAGAAGAAATGGATTTGAAATGAGAATATTTTGAAGTATCAGACATTCTTCCTTATTAGTTGGCTAATGCTTAACAATTTAATGAGCCTCTCTGACTATGTTTCCTCCTCAGTAAATGTGGTAAATAATTGTACAATTGAGAACAAAACTATTTAGATCCTGTTTTTTATGAAATGGATCTTCAGAGTCACATATTCCTTCATTAAAAACTTAAAATATTTAAAGGGTTCAGTGAAAGACATAGGCACGATGGCAGGTCTTCACTCATAAGTAGAGAAGAATTATTAGATGCTAATGCATAGCAATGATTGTGAGGCTGGTGCAGGATAGGGCAGCGATTTAGCTGTCATGCATATAGGTTGTATGAGTCAGAATCAGCTCAGTGGCACCTAACAATAATGAATACCTATCTTTAATTTTATTCTGCTAAGAAGGTATCTTGGAAAAACAAGTGGGCAACAACAAAACAATGAACCATGTTGCTTCCAGAAGTGATAGGCAATTCCATGGATGTTACCTGAGTTTTTGCATTTCCACTCCAGATAGATTATGTCAGGATTTTAACCACAGCCTCAAGTCTTGGGGAGTTCCCCAGACAAAATGACCTGGAACGCTTGTTAAACCTTTCAATTTAATTCGGGAGGGTGGAAATACAGGTCCTCAGCAGGGGATCAAGCTGGACCGGACCTGTTCAAAGTCCCAGATGCCACACTTACCAGAAACAGCAACAAGAGTAAAACAAAATCAAAATAAGAATCCTTGAAACCATCAGCTCATATGAAAAAAAGAAACACTTTTATTAGTTACTGATGCTCCAATGGACTGTTTCTCTTTCAGCCAACTCAGAAGGCAGAAGCAACACCACAGGAGTCATTCTGTTTATGATGACAAGGGCAGCTGGGTTGAGCCCCTGTGGCATAAGTGGTTGCCCGCCAGTGTGGCGGTTCAATTCCAGCAGTGGTTCTAAGGAGCAGCACTGGGTATCTCCCACGACCACCAGAGGGCATTGATGCCCCCCCAAAACAACAAACAAACAAACAAAAAGTGCAACTAAGGTAACTTTTTCTCTCCCTTATCTAATCATCTCAACATTACAATTGATGACATGTATTCGTCACTGGGTGGAGAATGACTTTCTCATGCTCCAATCATCATATCAACATAAAGAGGGCAAGGTCTTGAAGAAAAGAAATACTTCTGGGCAGTAGTTCCTATCGGAGTAGGTGTTCAAGCAGAGAAGAAAGCACTGGGCAAATCAATATGCAATATGTTACTGCATCAGTGACATACTGGTAATAATTTTCTTTTTAAGATAAAAGTTGCACTATTCACAGCTGCTTTCTACTACACTCACAGTTAAAACATAAAAAGGTGTTTTGTTTTATTCATATTATTAAAGCATCAAAACATAGCTCTGCTAATTTGTGGACATTGCACTTACCATTACTATGGGATCACAAGTACCTTGGAAGACATTGTGGCATGTTAGCTGGCAATTGTTTTACTGGCCACCAGACTTTGAGATGCTCGGGAAAAGACCTTAAAACTTGGCCTCCCTGTAACACAAGAACAAGCAGCTCTCTGAATGTCAAACTACCCTTAAATAAAGACATTTCAGGACAAAAGTATTTCAGATTTCACTCAGTTCATTAAAGCAAAAAAATTTTCAATAATTTTGTGAGCCAGATATTAAGCAGAGTAATTATTAACAATTATATTCTATTACCTTCAGACAGGTAAATTAAATGAAAAACAAAAGTAATATCACTCTCTAATTATTTTAAGAGTCACTATTAACTATGAAATGTAAACATTATGTTCTGGTGAGTAGTTTTTTGTACTTCTCAGCTTAGCTTTGTGTTCAGGAATTTGGTGTTGGTAACTTCAAATTGTCTATAATTGGGAAGTTTATGCCGAGGAAATTGGCAGCACACATTTAAGATCTTCTTTGTTTTTCTGGAAAGTTTGTTAAATTGATAAAATTTCAATAAAATGCAATCACCGCTAAATCATCTGTACTCAAGCAGTCAAAATAAGTTGCTGACTATTTTGAGTAGACAATAATCTAAAGTCATTTTTATTTACTTTGTAAAGTAGGTGTAGAATCTAGAATTCAATCCCTCTCCTTTGCTCTTTCTCTCTGCCTTAGACACATCCTTCCTCATGCCCAGTTTTATATGATATATAGGTATGAACAACACATAAAACAACACAAAGCATGCTTTATAAATAGTCTTTCCTTATTTATTAAAAGTTTCCTAGGGCTATTTTCTATCTAATGAACTATTAATGTATTAAGATCAATTTCTTTGACCCTTTTCATGAAAAAAATTTTCCTGTCAGACTTCCTATGAAAACAAATTTGTGCTACATTTATAAATTCACCCTATCTTGATCCCTCTATTTAAATTTATGTCCAACCTCCACCACTTAACTTTGACACCTTCCTTCCCTGTTACCCTGCTTTATCATTTTTCATAGAGTTTTGATTTTCTTATCCACAAAAACTTCCTTTTTTGTGTGTCATTTTTCCTTTTTAAAAAATTGAATACTTTTATTGGGGGCACTTATATCTCTTATCACAATCCATACATTCATTCATTGTGTCAAGCACATTTATATATTTGCTCTCATCATCATTTTCAAAACTTTTTCTTTCTATTTGAGTCCTTGATATTAGCTCCTCATTTTTCCCTCCCTCCCCCACCTGCCCTCCCTCATGAACACTTATTATAGATAAGTTATAGATTGCTATTTTCATAGCTTACATTGTCCTCTCTTGCCCTTCACAAATTTTCTGTTGTTCACACCTCTTAGAGAGGGTTCTATATCAATCCTTGTGATTGATTCCCCTTTTCTTCCTCACCTTTCAATTATCCTCCTGCTAACTCTTTTCTCATTGTTGAGCCCCAGGGGTTCATCTATGCTGGATTGCCTGTGTTTCGAGCTCTTATCTGTAGCTGTCTGCATGTTCTGGTCTAATCTGATGTGTAAGGTAGAATTGAGGTCATGATAGCGGGGTGAAGAAAGCACCAAAGAACTCAAGGAAAGTTGTATGCTTTCATCAGTGCTCTACTGCGCACTGACTGGCTCATCTCTTCCTTGTTACCCTTCTGTGAGGGAAGGCGTGTGCAATTGTCTACAGGTTGGCACTGGGTCACCATTCCAATTGACCCCCTCCCATTCACATTGGGTCTGGTTTTTGTTCTGGATCTTAGATGTCTGATACTTAATCCCATGGACACCTCATGATCACACAGGCTGGTGTGCTTCTTCCATGTGGACTTTGCTGTTTCTCAACTAGATGATTGTTTGCTTATCTTCAAGTCTTTAAGACTCCAGATGTTATATCAGAGGTTCTCAATGTTCCTAAAGTCACGACCCTTTAATATACTTTTGTTAAGTGTGATCAAGTTATGATGACCCAAACAATGAAATTATTTCCATGGCTACTTCATAACTGTAATTTTGCTACTGCTATAAATCATAATGTAAATATCTGGTATGCCAGATATATTTTCATTTTTACAAATTGAACATAATTAACAGTGATTAATCACAAAACCATTTGCAATTATATTGGGAAATATTTATTTCTAATTACAAATAAATGAAATTTTGCTTTGAAGCATTGTGTAGTGTGATTAACAGTCTTAATACAACAGCAAGCTACATTTTGCAAAAGCATGCATCAAAGTCAATGTTGCGGGAAGGTTGTGATAGCTTCTTTCTCACCAAGTCAGAGATTCTCAGGGCAGTCTTTGCCAGAGCACCATGAAGATCATCTTCCATAATAAGTATACTTATGTATTTAGACTTCATAACCAACAAGCTGGAAAACCCTGTTTCACAAAGATATGTTTTTGAAAATGGAAGAAGAAGGTGCAATAGTATCAGACAGAGCAGGATATGACTATAAACATTTGATCCAGAATTTTGTAACTGGCATTGTAGAGAAATCAGTTCTCACTGCACTGCTGTTAATAAATTCAATGAACTCCTCTTGTGCCATCTCAGGAACATCTTCAGCTTTAACTGTGACTTCTGACAAGTGCAAATGGGGAGTCAGGTAGATTTGGAAAGTATGATAAATTTCATTCACAAGCATGTTCAAGTAAGGTAGGCAACATGTAAATTTTATTTTCATCCAATGTGTTTTTGCCAAAGATGAAGTTTCATTTAGAATAATCCAATCGTTCCAGACAAATGGAGACATGTTGCACACGGTCCTTGAAGTGATACATTTATGTTACTCATTCAAGATGGCAAAGATAGCAACCAAGTAGCAGTTCACATTTTTCCCCGTTCTTCTTCTTCTTCTTCTTCTTCTTCTTCTTCTTCTTCTTCTTCTTCTTCTTCTTCTTCTTCTTCTTCTTCTTCTTCTGCCACATCACTACACCTGGTGGGAGTAGGAAACCCAGCTTTGCTCCTGGAGAGCTGCTGCCGGATTTGAACCAACAACCCTGTGGGTTGTTCCACACACATCCACTGTGTGGGACCGCAGTTCCACATACAACCTCTGCGCCACCAGGGCTCAGTTCTTCTGCACTTCACTTGTGTGGCTGAAAAGTACTTTGAACTCCAGTCCTGCTTTCTGATTAAAAGTGTTTGAGCTCACCATGAAGTTCAAAAACACTTTCAAAACTTTTCCTCTTGAGGAAAATCTCACTTCAGTGTGAAATTTCAGAGCATTATAAGGAGCATCAAACTGGGTGCACAGCTGTGAGAACAGTAGCCTATTTAAAGTGCTCACCTTTACAAAATTGACACCACTTATGATGCCTTCCATTACGTCTGTAATTTTTGTCGTGGCCTCTTCCTTGCTAATATTTGCCCATGAATCATACAGTGAGTCCTGATGACTTTTGGTAACTCATTCAGTACCAAACATTGAAATCCAAAACACCACAAACCTTTCCCCAAGAGATCGTATGCTTTGTCAGAAGTGAGTCGACTGTGTCAAATACATTACATGAAATAGTTGTCATTTCACAAAAAAGAAACAGCTTTAAAGTCACCCTCATTTCTATACCTCACGTAAACCAGTACTGTGAACAGTTTGCAATGTCTGCAAATTCATCAACCTGGATGCTAATATTGGAAGTGGAGCAAGTATATTTTCCTGGATTACTTCATCAAGAATATCAGAAGACATGTCTTATATGCTTCTGCAGATGGTGTCATTAGATAAGGTAATTGTGCTCAATATCATAACAAATTCTTCTTGATCATAACTCAAACAATGTCTTTGACTGCTGGCAACAGTAAATCCTCAGCAATGATGTGAGATTGCATAGCGCTAGCGATTCTGAGTGACTCCAAATACGAAACTTTGATAACTACTACATTTTATAATCACATTAATGAGGGTTCACAATCCATAACATGCATCCATGTGTCGAGCACATTTGTACATTTGCTGCCAACATCATTCCCAAAACATTTGCTTTCCACTTGAGCCCTTGGTATGAGCTCCTCCCTACCCCCTTAGCCCGAACCCTTGATAGTTTATAAATTTTTATTACTTTGTCATATTTTACACTGCCCAATGTATCCCTTGACTGATGTCTCCATTGACAATGTAATAGAACAAAATGTTCTTGCATTGAGGTCCAATGTTCTTGAGTGGAGGCCCAATGTCCATCCACCACCTTAAAACTGAACCTATAAATATGTGCACATGAATCTATTTCTCTTTCAATATATATAAATATATTTTCATATGCATATGCCTGTATTTAGACCTCTATAAATGCTCCTTGCCTCTTATTTACTTCCTTTATTTCCTTATACTTCCCTCCTGTCCCATTATCATACTCGGCCTTCATTTGGATTTCAGTAGTTTTTCTCAGTTACCCTGCCCTTGCTCAAGCCTCACCAGGTCTCTCCCTCCCTCTCTGCCACTGATTTTGTATCACTCATTGTTTGTTCCCCTTGTTCCTGGGTTGGTGAACATCACCTCCTTTCCACCACCTCCCCTTCTCCCATATGCCTCCAAAACCATTGGTCCCATTGTTTTTTCCTCCAGATTGATCATGCAGCCCATCCTAGCCAGGAAAATCTACAGAGATGACACCAGGCACAAAAAACAAGATAGCAAAACCAAATGGCAAAAGAATGAAACGATGACTACAACAAGAAAAAACAATGCTCAGAAATTATAGACAGATAAATAATAATAATAATAATAATAATAATAATAATAAAGCAACCTGTAAATAGCTGAAGGTTCATTTGTTGACCTCTAGGAGTAACTTCTGGTTGAATCCAATAGGGTTCCACACCCTGATCCCCAAATCAATCCTTGGCTCTCCCTCGAGATCTCTATGCTCTGCTCCCCCCACTGCTCTGCTGCACCCACTTAGTGTTTTCCTCTGTGTTAGGCATGGACACCTGCACTTCCAACACTGTGTCTCTCAAAGGGCCTTGGTCAGCAAGGGATGGGGTGTCTTGTTATGGAGTTGACTTTCTGGTCCTCTGTCTGCACTGGCGGTTCTGTGTGGGGAGATCATCCTGAAGGTTTGATGGGTCAGGATGCGCTCCACTCTCTCTTCCTCCCTCTTCATTTACTCCTGCGTGCTCAGGTCAGATATATTCTTCTCCTCTGAACTTCAGTGCTGTCCTCTAAAGAAAATTCTGGGGGAGGGGTGGCAGTCCATTTGATTGGAATTGCAGTTGGGCTCTCAGACCCCTCCAGGCTGTTATGTTTCATTTGAGGTACTTGCCACCAGTGTCAAATCTGCTTCCATCAGGTTTGCTTCTAAAAATGTTGGTATCTTTGGTGGCAAAGCTCAGCTGCTTGCTATTGAAATGGCATTTTAGTTGGCTTGCCTTTGTAGATTTGGCTGATAGAACTTCACAACAAACAACATCTTGTAGTTTCTCACTTCCTGCTGCAATTATTGAGATAAAACCACACTGTAAAAATCCTCATTATATACCTTTTTCTTAAAATTTATCTCTACATGATCCATTGTCATGGGGTGATTTCTAATGAAAATAATATATAACATTATCTTCAATAATACAAAAGATGATACCCAGCATAGTTCAGTCAATACACTTCATTAGTTTCCTTCCATTCTCTGGGTTGTTGTGGTTTACATATCTTTTACTATCACAAATGACAGTATTCACATCAACCACAGCTGAATATAAAAAAAAACAGATCTGCATCCAGATTAAATTCCCCTGGTAAAGATTTTTTTTGCAGTAGTTGATGAATTTACAGTACATGATTTGACATTTACCCAGTAATAATGATGGATGAAATGTTGTTTTATCTGCTTTCAGCAGAGCAGCTACTCTCTACACATATTAGCTACTCTCTACACATGTGTTACTGGTCCACATAAGTATATTATGGCACCAACCCTGTCACATTTACCTGTATTTGTATGGGGTGTATGTGATGCACTTGATGCAATGATGTCATCATGCCGGCTACTCATATGTGGGCATATCTGCATGTGGATGGACCCACCTGGAGTTGGGTAGAGGAGAGGTGTCTTGGTTTCTAAGACCATTGGAAATATGTGTTTTCCAATGGTCTTAGGTGATCCCTATGAATGGTTGAGAACAACAGAGCTATATCTTTTGATAGATGGGCACCGTTGGCTTCTTCACTACATTTGCTTATGCACCCATTTTGTCTTCAGTGATCATGTTGTAAAGCTTGATAGGATAGACAGGATAAACAATTTAGAGATGAAAAGGACAGGGCAAATGGTTCTAGGGCTATACAGGAAAAGGGGAAGTGGGAGAAAGGAAGGGGATTAGAAACCAATCCAGGGACAAGGGAATAGCAAGTCAAGTAAAATCAAAGGAGAAAAGGGTGTAGGATGCCTAGTGAAGCTTACTCAAGGGCAAAATAGCAATGCAGAATTACTAAATTCAGATGAAGGCTGAACATGATGTTGGGACAAGAGGGAAGTAAAAGAAAAAAGAGGGAAGAACTAGGAGGCAAAGGATATTTATAAAGTTCCAGATACAGGCATGTACCTATGTCATATATTTATATATAACAAGAGGGGAATAACTCTATGTACTTGTATCTATATGTAAAGAATTAAGATTGCAGATTTACATTGGGCCTTGACTCCAGTACTCCCTCAACATAAAAACATTTTATTCTAATAATCCGGCATTCGGTAAGGCTCACCTAGCTGACACAATCATTGAAAAGTCACTGTTATATCACATTTATTTTTATGCAAAATTAGAGCAAGAATTCTGTATGACCCATGTATATTTTATGTATACACAACAGTGCTTTACATTTAGGATATATTCAGCAAAAACAATTGATGAATACATGAGTTACATTTATCTACCAATTAAAATTTCAAGCATCTCATATAAAAAAGTAGCTCACAAAGTAAATAACCCTGTGGTGTGCACTGTTATTACATTTACAATGTTCCTGGAAACTGCTTTAAATTATTAAATAAGATATACAAACATAAAAGCATTAATTTATTCAAAAGATAGTGGGCATTCAAGAGTTTAATAGCTTCTCTTGGAGGATCATGCAGTGAGACAAGATGCATGATTCATTGTGCTGTGCATATTTGCAATGAGAGGAGTGTTAAAAGTAAATTGACTATAACCCTAAATTTTACTTTTGTTTCTTTTCAATATCATTTTATTGGAGGGCTCTTACAACTCATGGAATAGACTTCTTTTCTTCATATCACTGCTACATACTAATGCCTCAGTTCCTGTGTGATTTCTGCATCCACAGTAGGTCTCATCTGCTTCTGAATCATCCACTTTTGCTTGCCTTCACCAATGTCACTGTTGTTGTCACTGCTGCTGTCACTCTTGCTGCTGCTGGTGCTGGTGGTCAACATAGTTCACCTAAATTTTACTTTTGATAGATACAATTAAGCAAGGGTATTTGCCAGTGATTAACTTCTACCTGGTAGTCAATATCACACGAAATGTATCTGTAGACTTTTATATTCCTGCTCATACTGATTCAAGAAAATCTTTTAAAACTGTGACATTATGCCTCAAAAATTTAATAATAGCCATCTATTTTGTCCACTAAATAAATAGTGGTATTCTTCCAGGCCTAGTGAGAAACATACTTCATATAACGCCTAAAGATAAATTATGTGGCAATGTCCCTTCTTACAGGTATATATATTTAGCAGCAGCAGTTAAAGAATTTATGTTTGAGGCTCCTAATTTTTGCAGCATGCTTACAAATAGGAAATATTTCTCAAATATTCAGAAACCCAGAATTGTCTGCAGATAGTATGTAAAGCATTATAGTGTTAATAAGCTGGTGAGGATATGATTGATTTGGAGGTTTTCACCTGCTCCATTTATCCAGAAATACCTCCGTTGAATACATAGAAATGTATATGATGATTTGATTTCATTTTTCACAGGTTCACATCATTGAATACCTTTTTTTCAGAAACTGAAAAATACGATTGAACATTATTTTTCATCATCTTGCCTCTCCAAGTGTGGCAGCAGTAGCTGTGGAAGATAGTGCTCACCATCCAAAGCACAAGACAGCTGCAGAAGGGTCCAATCATAAACATGAATGTCGTTTCATACACGTAGGAAAAGAGGAAGAAAGAAGAACACTGACAATGGACGGAAGCTTATCTTCTGGCAAATGCTTGGAGATGCATCTCAAATATCCCTCTCCAATACCTTCCACAAAGGATAGTACTGTCCACATTTTCCAGCTTTCTTAGACTACGTAACTGAGGGAAAAACAAAGCAACTTATAGAGTGCAATGAGCGTCTGTGTGATTAATAAGTATAAAACAAAGCATTATCCATGTTTACACTTACAGTTAATCCAATGACATTAATTATTTTCATCATATCATTCATTATCACCAGCATTTGTAGCTAAATTTTCCCATCACCCTTAACAAAAGCTTTGTTATCCTCGGTAGGTACTTGTCTCATCATTTCTAATTCACAACAGAACAAGGCACTGCCAGGCCCTGGCCATCTTCCCGACTGCTATTATGTAGGATTTCATTGTCGGGGCTATTATATCAACCCATCTCTTTCAAAGTTTTTCTGTCCTTCACTCACCCTCTCCTAACTGTGATGTCCTTCTCCAGGGACTATCCTCTCCTTGATAATATGCTCAAAGTCTATGGGATGACGAACAGGTGTTTAGGGTTTTCTAAACAAGGATTCCATCATTCATCCTCCCTAAGACTCACCCTGTTGTTTCTGTGGGCATGGTTAATTTGGTTCTGACTTATAGTAAGCATATTGAACAGAGCGGAATCATCCCATAGCGGTGGATCAAACACTGGGTCTTTTCTCCTGTGGGGTGCTTGTGAGTTTGAAAGACTGAGCTTGTGGCTATTAGTTGAATGTCTGTACTTTGCAGCTCTTGAATTCTTTGCTCACCACTAGAAACCACTAATAAACATAAAATTTACATATTTGTCTTTTCTATATTCTCCATAGAAGTGTAATGATTCATTTTTCCTTTTGTGATTTATTTCATGTAGCTATCTTAGTACATTTTCATATGCATTATAGCTAGAAAAAGGTTAATTGTTCTTCATGGCTATATGTTATGTCATTATACATGTGTACCACATTCTGTTTATCCAACCACCTGTTGATGGGCATGGAACCTATATTCACCTTTTAGCCATTATCTGTTATGTTCCACTGAATGTTGACTGACAAACTTTGTTTTCCTGTTTTCAATTATTTACAGAATATTACTAGGAGTGAGGGTAAGACCATATGCTAATTTTATTCTTTTTTGTTTGTTTGTTTTTGTTTTTTTATTTTGGGGGCATCACTGCCCTCTGGTGGTCTTGGGAGCTACCCAGTGCTGCTCCTGAGGACCGCCGCTAGATTTGAACCGCCAAGCCCGTGGGCCGCAGTCCCACACTCAACCACTTATGCCACTGGGGCTCAGCCCGGTAATTTTATTCTTAACTTTTTGAGAAACTATCAGATTTTTTTGCACAGCAATTGTAGCTTTCACAATATTACCAGGAGGGGTGTGTGTTTCAGTTCTCCATATCTTCACCAAGGTCTATTGTTTTTCATTTTTTTTAAACAAAAACAAAGCCATTTACTTATTCTTGTTGTAAAAGCAATGCATATTATCATAGAAAAATGTTTAAATAAGCAAAAGAGGAGCTATCCATAATCCCATCAGCTGACTGTATGGTCCAATATGGTGTAAACTAACCTAAGGGAGCTATAGAAATCTAAATTTAAAAAGGAATGGAATTTGGTCTCCAATTAGATCTTACTCCTGTACAAGAATGGTTTGTTCTATATTGTGGCACTGTATTGTATTCACCTTCCTGAGAAGATCTCTAAAGGTAAAATGAGTGGACAAACATATGCAGTGAAGTTGATGGTGCCTGACTATTAAAAGATAAAGTGTCTGGGATCTTAAAGGTTTGCAAACAAGTGGCTATCTAGCAGGGAAGCAATAAAGCCCACATGGGAAAAAATGCACCAGTCTGAGAGATTATTAAGTGTTCATGGGACGATGTATCAGAAGTTCAAAAACAAGCAACAAAACTAATGTAATGGGGTATGGATGTAGTGGAGACCCCAAACTCACCTACTCAGCTTAAGATTATTGGACATTCCCTCTCAGAAGGGGTACATTGAAGGGATGATAAACACAGGTGTGGTGTAGCATTGATGAAACACATAACTATCTTCCAGTTCTTTAATATTTCCTCCCTTTACTATTATGAGTTGTTGTTGCTGTTTTAACTCAGTAATCATTTTAGATATATGTGTGTTCATTTGCATATTTAAGAAAATTGAGTACATGAAAACCAAGATAGATAATCCTTCAGAAACAGTAACAAGAATAATGACTTGCTAATGATCCTGGGGACAGGCATGTGTGTGGGGAAGGGGGAATAGGGAACTGATAGCATTGATGATTGTAAAACCCCATTAATGGGATTGAAAAACAGAAGTGTATGTGGATGGACATATTGCATTGTGCAAAGTATGACAAAGAACATAAAAATTAAAAAAAAATGATTACAGTGAATAGGGTCTTCTTGTAGAGTAAGATTCAGGAGGGGGGGGGAGATCAAAGATAGCCAATAGCAAAAAAAAAAAAAAAAGATAGCCAATATCAAAGAGTTCAAGAAAAAAATAAAATGTTTGAAACTGACTGTGGTATCAATTTTACTATACTGCTTGATGTGATTGAACTATGGACTACTATATCTGTAAGAGTTCCCAGTAAAATTATTAAAAATTAAATAAAGTAAATTAATCAAAGTGAACCTTAAAAGAGAGAGAGAGTGAGAGAGAGAGAGAGAGAGAGAGAGAGAGAGATCAGTTCCTCTGTCATACTAGCACATTTTAAAAGTTCAATGGTCACATGGTGTCAATGACTGCTCTTTTAGGCAGAACACATTCAATTTTTTTAATCCTAACCATTCAGTGAATGTAAGTTGGTGCTCATTTTAATTTAACCTGAATTTTCCTAATGATTAATGACTTGAATCTACTTTTATTGTTTTTCTCTTCAATTTGTACTTTTTAGTTAACCACAAGTTTTGTGGTTCAAACCCACCAGTATCTCCGTGGGACTAGGCAGAAGCTGTTACTCCATAAAGAATGACAGTTACAGAAACTGTATTTAGGGTTTTTAAGAGTCAGAATTAATGCTGTGACAGTGGAACTGGCTTGGTTTATTTTCTCCTTTTGGGGGTTGAGTTGTATGTTTTTTGTAAGTTAAAAGAATTCTTTAGATATTCAGGTTATTATAATTTCATAAAAGAAAGAGGAAATTAGATAAAGGTTTATTAAAAGTAGAATCATCTGAAACATTACAAAATTTGTCATCAGTTCCCAAGAAATTCTTCCAGCTGTTTCTTCCCAGAAGTTGTCTCTAGAAGGCCAGCTTTTGTAGATAGCAAACATTTGCTCAAAGCTCCATTCATGATTAAAAATTCAAGTGAAGGTGATCTGGATATGTTGCAACAAAAATTAAATATGTTTTTCAGAAATGAGACTGAAAAGTCATTATTTCTTATTCTTTGTATACATTTTCTATGCATCCAAACAAACCTAGTTCTGTTGAGTTGATTCCCACTCACAGCAACCCTAACTAGGGTTTTCAAGACTGCTGAATCTGTAAAGTACCAGCCAAGAGCCTCACCTTTCCCTCAAAGAGCCTCAGCTTTGTAGATAGCAATGCCTAGCCCACAGTACCACCAAGGCTTTTTACATGAAGCATTCCACAAACGCACCATGATTATGTTAATTTCCAACTCCTAGTGACTCGATAGGATAGAGTATATGTAACTCTTCCAAGAGCAAAGAGTTCTCTTTGGAGAGACTGACGGCTTTTAATTGCACAACTTTGGGTCACCCCCTCCATACTTATTCAATATCATCAGAAAGGCTTCTTAATGCGAAGCATTCCTTGCCATGAAGGCAATATTGACCTCCTATCTCACTGTCATTGAGCAATTCCATCTGATAGCAACCCAACAGGACAGGGTTGACTACCCCGACCGGTTTGTGACATGGTAACACTTTATGGGAGTGGAAAGCTTCATTTTCCCCCTGAGAAGCACAAGTGGATTTTGAACTTTGACTTTATAGCCAGCATCCCACCATGTAACCCACTATACCACCAAATTGCCTAGAGAGATGGACACACTCTCCCAAAATAACAAACAAAACCATCAACAACCCATCAAACAAATAAACTGTCAGTAGTCAAGTCAATTCTGATTTGTAACAACCATATAGGGCAGACTAGAACTGCTCCTTTGGTTTCCAAGGATGTTCTTCATTGTTGTTGTTGTTATTGTTTACTTTATCTTTTTTTAACCCTAACCCTAAGGGTGTTCTTCTGTACTGAATTACAAAGCCTCATTTTTTTCTCCCTCCTAGTGGCTGGTGCATTCAGACTGATGACTTTGCATGTGGAAGCCCAGCATGTAACCTATCAGAGTTCCTTAGAGTTTGACATAGAAAATAAATCATAAAGTTTAACATTTCTTAAGTGGAGACAAATTTAATGAATATACATTGGTTTGGGGTGCCTTTGTGTCTATTTGCACTCTTAATGACATATATACACAGAACTAAACAATATCAAACACTGCACCATCTTAACAAATGTTATGCTTGAGGCCACTGCTACAACTATTGCTGCAACTATACATATATCTTGGGAATTTCACACATTATTCCCTCCATTTCAAATAACCAATCCTTCATATATTGTCATCAACCTTAGCACCTAGATTCTCTGTCTTATGCATAACTCTAAACTCCAGACTACTCAATCCTTCCTTAACTCTCCCCTTTTGTCCCTGTGGACCAGGTCCCTGGGTGTCAGTCACCAGACTATCCATCTTTCTTCATTGGAGTAGTACCCCATTTCTATACAGTAAGTGAGCATACCAGGCTGCAAGCATGCTCCTTAAATTAAAGATAGATGAAAGGGTCTTTGATGGAAATAGACTCTTTCAGTCTAGTGCATCCACAGGCAACTGTTTGACTTTTTGTTTGTTTGTTTATTTTGTTGTTGGGGTATCACTGCCCTCTGGTGGTGGGAGTAGGAGACCCAGCCTTGCTGCTGGATTTGAATTTCCAACCCAATGGACCGCAGTCCCGCACACAACCACTACGCCACTGGGACTCAGCTATTTGACTTGTTTACAATTAAAAAAAAAACAAAAAAAAACAAATTATTCACTTTTTTCTTTCCCATCCCACAATTCTAGATGGGTCTGTCTTTACAAATGCAAATGTTCTGATAACCAAGGCCTTTAGTGGGCTTTACATAGAAAATCAAGTCCTTTGCAATACCTTAAAACAAAAATCTCTTTCTTTGAGGCACTAAATTCTTTTTTAGCAAATTTAAGGGTAAAGACTGAAAGAAGTGGTGTTTATTTTCATTATTAAGCCTATCACATATGCCTATAGCAGTAAAGTGGATAAATTCATAGAATTCTAGTACAGCCACATCTTCAACACAATACTTCTTGAAGCATGCAGATTCTAAGTTCTCTTGGACTCTCCTATTCGTATGCATATAGCCCCAGGAATAACGTATTGTGAATCTAGTGAGACAACCTGAAGCTTAACATAAATCAAATTCACTTCATCCAATTCAGGATAAATAAATAAAGAAAGAAAACTTCTAGAAATCAAAAGATCCACTTTCCATTTTATTTTAATATATTGCCTGAGTATATCATATGACCATAGCTGACTTTCTCTGGTCCATCCAAAAGTAAGGGAAAGTCCAATGCCATTTGGTTGCCCTAAACAAAGATCAGACTTGCCTCTACCTGCATTCATAACATTTGTCTCTCTAGAACTCCATTCAGTGCCAAATTGTGTTAAGCTGAGTCTTCTAGAGAAAAAAAAGTTATATATATCATCAGAAGCAACTGGTACCTAGTGAAATGGTGAGACTAAGACACAGAAAGCTGGACAGGGGAGACTGATAGAGCCAGCGAGAGTGGAGGGGGTATGCTCCCGCATGAGATTTTGGGCCAACAGGTCAGTGAAATAGGACTCAGGTTTTTAAAGGGTGATGTGATGTGTGGCAATTAGCATACGGGGTCTGGACACACCAAGAATTGCTTGTTGACTCCTTGCAAATTTCTTTGAACCCAAAGCATCTCATCTAACCAGTTAGGCTATCTTACCTGGCGCTATCTGCTGCTGACCTTTGGGGATGAGCAGGGAAGTGGGACCCTGATCTGCTTCAGCTCAGTCCAAACATTCTAGACTTTTCAGTGATAAAGAGAGGTCAAGATCTGATCTGACTATTTCCTGCTGGTATGGGGCAACAGAGAAAGGGCGGGGGGTGGGGGCGAGGTATGGGCTGGAATGGTCTGGACCAGCATCAGAAGGTAGGGGACTATACAATTGTAACAAGAGTTGATTAATAGATAGGATATGTCCTTTATACCTACATGAAAGAACTTAAAGTGGCAAATGGCTAAAAGTAACAGCAAGAAAATTATTATGAGGGGCATGACTCAGGATCTTATGGGGTTTGGGAACCAGGAAGTTGTTGCTGTGTTGCCTCAGTACTGACTTTTGATCTCTTCAGCCATTTTTTTAACACTTTTGCATTTTGCTCAACTGCTCTGACTCATTAATATAGTAGCAACCCTCTTCCCTTGGAAGCATGCACATATCATTTTTGTCAGCTGTTAACAGATCCAACGCACAGTGGTTCTGAAGGGTTACCTGTACCAGGGATGCAAGCTGTCACTAGTAGGAGGTGGTGGGAGGTCCTTTATGACCTGGCATCTACCTAGAGTTAAATTCTGAGCACTGTGGGGTGAGACTAAGATCTACATAGATAACTGCAGAATGAGATCATTGTACCTTGGAGGGAGAGAGAAATTAACAGCTAGGCTATGTTTGTTTTAGAACTGTTTTCAGAAGGGCTGCAGGTAAAAGCAAGCAAATGAATACCGCTTGTTTCTTTTTTTACAGGTAAGATTAGAGTGTTGCAGGGAGAGTGGGTAGGAGTAATGAGATTGCTAGAAAGGAGGCATTTTATGGTGGGTTAAACTTGGAAAGCAATGAGGCCTGTGCGGCTGATTCTTCTAGGTCTAGTGAAAGAAGGGAAAGGAGCAGAGGTGATGAGACTGGAAGCAAGATGTAAGGAGGCTCCCAATATATTTTAAATGTCCCTCTTCAGAGGAATAGGCATGAAGGAATTATAAGGAAGAAACGAGTAAAGGGCTAGAACATATCCACGACAGAGATTGAGGAAGTACTGCTTACGTCAAGAAAAGTAGTTGCTTGGACCAGGGCCAGACCAGGAAGCTCCCTGGGCCAGACAGTCGCCCTCCACCGCCAGCCCCCCCCCGCCCCTCCAGATCAGGTCTCTTGCACACCTTTACACCAGTCTCATAAGAAGGAAATAAATACCCTGCTGAACCGTGTGATCCCTGCTTCTAGCATCTCACAGAGGTTTATCTCTCCAGGTAGGGCACAGTCTCTACATGGACAGGATATGGAGCTCCACCTTTAACATCCCAGGAAGCAAATTTGAAAAAAGAGAGATTTGCTAACAGGCCGTCTCCCAACCCAAAACTTACCAGTGCAACACAAGAAGCCTCTTTTCTTTCATCAGCTACACTCCTATAACTCAAATCATATACATCCCACTGCCCCAATATGGATTTCAGCTTCTCTAGCCTAACTTACTAGGCTTCCAAACCTGCCTGGGAGTAATTTCCTCCAATACAGCCTTTCTATAGGTTTCATTTCTGACTGAGCCTTATCTCCTTACTGCCCCTACACATACACCTCTCAGAACCCTCTGTGTAAGAAGGAAATTTACTCACCTGATACCTTGGGCAATACCATAGACTTGGGGAGGGTGTTGGTGGGGGTCTTGTCAGAGTCTTTTCAGTCTTTGACTAATCTCAATAGAGAGGGTCAGTGTTGGGTCATGAATTGAAAGGTTAGGCTCCCCGAGTGGAGAGGCAAAGGACCTGTTGCTTTTCCAAGACTAGTCAGACTGCCAGTGTCTACTTTGCCTGCACACCAGGCAGGGCTTTGTTGGAGCTCTGGGTCTGGAACACTCCCGTGGCCTTTCTTCTCTCCCCTTGAAGCATGCGCCAGGTGGCAGTCTTTGTTCCCATACACCTTTGCCCTGCACTGCCCCTTTGAGGATCCAGGGGATTGGCAGCTGTAGGACTGCTACTAAGGCTAGGGCTTAAAAATTTACCTTCTTCCAGAACCAGGCATCACAGGCTGATTCTGCCTGCTCCTCATGGCTGTTAAAAACCTTGAATGACATATCACTAAATCTTGGACCAGGGTTGGAGGGACTGCCTCTGCCTTTTTAAACTTTTTTAATGTCTGGGACAGACTGGATAATAAAATGGGTAGTGAGGATCATAACCCCGGTTGGGGAAGCTGGATTTAAGTGAGCGTACTGGGTTAAGGCATCAGTTAAATGGTTTAGAAAGGTGGCTAGGTTTTCATCAGGGTCTTGAGTGATTTCCCAAAGTTTATTAAAACTGATCTTTGTAGGGGAAATGGGCTGAAGTCCAGCTGGGACACACTAAAGCCGGGACACACACTCATGTGGGGACCACCTGCTAGACTGTTAATTTGATAACCTCAGCCAGTTTTTTTGTCTTGGAAATGCCTAGGTCAGAGCTTGCTTAAATGAACATGGTCAGAGTGCTGCTGAACAGCCAGAAAAACGTGTTCCCTCCTGTCTGTGGTTAGGGTAAAGGAAATGATGACAAAAGTAGGCCAGGACAAATCATAAGCGTGAGTCAGATATCTAACATCCTTAATATAGGTGGTGGAATCATTAGACAAGGAGTTTAAACACCTTTAAAATTTGAGATAAATCAGTGAGAGAGAAGGGAATATGAACCTGGACCTCTTCTTCAGCCCTGGCTACTTTCTGGAGCAGACAAAGGAGAAGGGGATTTTGTGATCACGTGTGTTTGCTAATTGGTGAGCTGAGTACAGACTTAGGTTCCTCCAGCAAGGTGAGTGGGTTGGGAGAAGGGGACATGGTGTGGGGGTTGTGTGACTGGAATAGGGAGAGAAGGGAGTAGGGGGGGGGCATGGTGTTGAAAGGTAGACATGAGGCAGGTCTGAAAGGTTGACATGAGAGGAGGTGCGGAAGCAGGAGGAGAGGAAGAATTTTCTCTAGTCAAGAGGACTTGGGAAGGGGATCAGGAAATACAGAGAAAGTGATGGGAGCGTAGAGAAAAGATGGCCTGACCTTATGAAACTTTGCAGTATTTGTGAATTCACTGCCAGAAACTGTCGAGATTTCAGAGGATATTGAAATCAAAAGTGCAGTGGGCAATTAAAGTTGTTATTTTTTGGAGTTCTGTGACCCCTCCCATATGCCAGTTTTAGGGCAGCAACTATGGCTCTGACTTGGTCAGGGATTTTTGCACCACTTCTCTCTCTGGGAAAGGTCTTTCAGAAACTGCATGTGTTCAAGGAGACTGAGCAGGGAGCGAGTTGGGAAGGGGAGAGGGAGACTCCAGGTTGTCCAAGGAGCCTGGTTTCTGGGAGGAGGCAGGATTCAGAGGCACAGTTGCCTCAGTCTTTGGGAGCTGAGGGGGGAGCAGAGGGAGGTGATGGTGATGGGCACCTGCAATATGGAGGAGGCTTCATTGGGGGCACAGAATATGAGGCAGGGGGTTCAGAGAAAGGCGAAGGGGAGTACTGTCAGGGGTCTGATTGAGAGAGTGTTTGGCTAAGAGAACTTGAGAAGGATGCAAGGCAGTACATAGAGATGGAAGGGAGCGAAGGAAGAAAAAGACCTGGATATAAGTGAAATCTGACCGCTTGTGGACTCACTGACAAAAATTGTTGAGGAATGTTAAAATTGAAAGAGCCAACTTTTGTTTTGGGGGCATCACCGCCCCCTCTGGTGCTGGGAGTAGGAGACCCAGCCTTGCAGCTGGATTTGAACCTCCAACCCAGTGGGCCGCCATCCCACACACAATCACTACGAGGGGCTCAGTCGAAATTGTCAATTTTTGACCAGCGAAACTCATTGTCCAATTGGTATTGTGGCGAAACTTGGTTACAGAAAAAGGCCAGGGGCTTAGGGCAGCGATCAGGAGCCAAACCCAATTCAGTAAGGTTGGCTAGTAGGAACCCCAAAGGACTGTCTTGAGGGGTCTTGGACAGAGAACTTCCCATGGTATCTCAAAGTGCAGAGGGTACAGGAAGAGAAGAAAGGTGTCACCTGGTCTCTGTGCACACCCAACAGGCATAAACAATCTGGTAAGCTTGAAGGCATCCCTATCAGAGTTAGGGACCCAAGGGAGAGTCCTGGACGACTCCCAGAAAGGAAGGTTCCCTAGCGCAGGTCTGCAGCTTGTCCGAGATATGACCTTGAATCAGAGAGAGACACAATGGAAGCTGAGGAGGGGGAGGGGGCCTGACTTTGTGGTGGATAAGATGGAGGTCAGTTAGAGGGTAAGAGAAAGGGGAAGTAGAAGATGTTAGAGAAGGCCCTGCATGGCTGCAGGCCCAAGTCACACAAATAAGTAGAAAAAGGCTCAGAAATGGCTTCTGAAATTCAGTCTGGTCTGAAGGCACAGTGACTTCCAGGCCCAGAGCCAGGAGCCCTGCTTTTAGCAGAAATCCCAGGAAGTAGACTCAGGGAAAAAGCTGGAGGTTACATGAGAGCTGGACATGAGAAACATTCCTTATGGTGGCACCCCTTTCTTGAAAAGTACCTCAGTACTAGGGGTGAAAGCATAAACACCTTCTGAGGCACCATGAAAAAATGGGGGCCCTCTGTTCCCTTAAGAGTTTGCTTGTTCTCAGTGTCTGGAAAATATACAAGACAAACGAGGCAAACAGTTCAGAGAAATCACGCCCAGCAGCCAGGCGCTCGGGTCTTTAAAAGGACAGCAGCATGTGTGGCGATTAGCATATGGGGTCTGGACACTCCAAGAGTTGTGTGTGGACTCCTTGCGGCTTTTGAGCCTGGATCATCTGGTCACAGCGGCTAGATTACCTTATCTTGTGCCATCTACTGCTGACCTTGCTGACCGGCAGGGACATGCAGGGAAGTGGGGCCCTGACCTGCTTCAATTCATTCCAAACACCTAGTTCTTTCCTTATCAAGAAGCTCTTTTTCTTAATCACTGAATCGAGGACAAGTGGTCCTCTTAGGACCAGTGGTTAGAGGGGCAATACTGGTAGGCTGGAGGGAAGGTGGAGTCGAAATGGAGAGCCAATGACAAGGATCTACATATCACCTCCCCCCTTGGGTACGCACAACAGAGAAGTGGGTGAAGGGATACATTGGACAATGTGCGATATGACAAAATAATTTATAAATGATCAAGGGTTTATGAGGGTGGGGGAGGGGAGAGGCAGGGGAAATATGAAGACCTAATACCAAGAACTTAAGTAGAAAGAAAATGTTTTGAGAAAGATGATGGCAACCAATGTACAAATGTGTTTTACATACCACAGGTGTATGCATTGATCGTGATCAGTGTGGTATGAGCCCCCAATAAAACAATAACTAAAAAAGAGCGCAAGGGTGGAGTCTAGCCTCTCAATCGGGAGATAGCCCATGAGACCTCTGTGTGAGCATGGCTTTCTCCTGATAATTCTGGGAAATCTAGCCGTATTTCCCCCTTATCAGTGGGAGACACACTACTCAGTCCCTTGGAGATGCTCTACTGACAGGACACAAGCCTGACTCCCTGTGAGACATCCCCAAGGAGAAGACACACGAGGCTACCATAATGGCCTGAGCTAGACAAGTCACGTGGATATATGTAGCCCTCTGAAGTCAGAGAAGCCTCAGAGAGACACCTGCCAGCATTCAGATGCTTCTACCACCACTGACTGCACCCACTGGTCTGTGAACTTCCTGCATGTCACATCATTGCATATGTTCTGTGAATCTGGAGCGGAATTTATAGATTGTTGTTGGATATTTGGGCTAATATGTATGCCCTTGGACTGAACTGGGTTGGAATGTTTTCTTAATGTATAGTAGCTCTTATATATAAACCTCTTTATTATCTGAAAAAAAGAAAGAAAGGCAATTTTGTAATAGCCAGATAAATAGAGGAAGTTTTAAGGATGAATAATATGTGAGAGATAGCTAAAACCTTAATTTTGCTGTTATGGTTGGGTGTGTGTGTGTAGGGAAAAAGTGTGAGAGAGACAGGTTTACTAAAGGTCACATTAGTCAATATTTACCTACCAAGCTTTAAAAATGTACGGCTTAAGAAAACTATTTCAGGTCTCTATCCTTCCCTTGAACTCATCATCATTTCAATTTGTCTCCTACAAGAAAGTCTTCTTTTTCAATAGAACCCTCTCTATCATCTCAGTGATCAACCAGTGTTTTTGCAAGGAGGAGCTTTTTGAATTAACTAAAGAAAGGTTTTCATGGAATCGTGGCAAGTAAGCAAAGGCCACTTAAATGAGAGCAAGCAGAAGCTCTTTATCCAGAACTTGCTATAGAAAGCTAGTCAACAATCATTATTTTCTTTTGGCAGGGGAATGTTTTACAGTGAAAACACTGTATGGTGAAAATAAAAATAAATAGACAGATAGATAGCTGATATAAAGACGATAGATCATGTTCCAGGAGCAAGCGTTCAGTCGAAGATACTTGCCCTGCTCAGTAAGACTAACAAAGCATGGAGCCAGGCTTACAGAACAAACAAAAAGATTTATAATGAGAGAAGCACCTTGGAAGGACATGTTGTCAGGACAGACTTTTCCCTGGAGAAGGACATTGTGCTTGACAAAGTAGAGGGACAGCAGAAAAGAGGAAAACCTTCAACAAGTTTTACACAGTGTCTGCATCACTGTTCTCAAACACATGAGTAAGTATGAGGTTGGCAGAGGAGCAAGCAATGTTGTCTTCTGCTGTGCATAGGTAGGGTCACAATGAAACATCATGCAAAGGAAAACATAAGGAGGCCTAAGGTAGTGTAAACCATGTCTCGCTTCATGAAATAAGTTGGATGATTTTAATGCAGTCTAGGTTGGAAGAACATCATGTGTATTCATTAAATGATGTGAAGAATTCCAGGCATTGAGTCCACATGAGCTGTACCATAGTAATTGTCTGTGCACACACTGGTGTTTTAAAGTGGATTCTGAGGTAAAGACTTATCGTGTGACAATGCACATGTCCTGAGCCAGCATTTCGTCAGGTTTCTGTCTTCAACATGAGTATGCTCTTGGACTCACCACCATCGCAGATGACTGGCTTGTTCTTACTCTTGTGTCCAATCTGAACTAGCCAAATATGAAATCAGTAAAACAAGGAAATGAAACTAAAGGATGCATTATCTTTGAAAGAGTATAGAGGTGAACTTGAAAATACATTTCAATCTGTTCAACGTTCCTGACAGTTGGACATTGAATAAGAAATGCCAAAGAAGAATAAAGACACTTGAATTTTGGTGGTGGTGAAGAATATTAAAAGTAACATGAATTGTCCAAAAAAACCCCAAACATATCTGTCTTGGAAGATGTACAAGCAGAAATCACTTTAGAGGCAAGAATGGCAAGACTCCACCTCAAATATTTTGGACACATTGTCAGGACAGAGTTGTCCATGGAAGAGGGCATTATGCTTGACAAAGTAGAGGGGCAGAAAAGAGGAAAACCTTCAACAAGTTTGATTGACACATCAAACGTGTCTGCATCACTGTTCTCAAACACATGAATAAGTGGGAGGTTTGCAGAGGAGCAGACCATGTTGCCTCCTGCTGTGCATAGGTAGGGTCACTGTGAATTGGAACCAAATAGACAATTCCTAACAATAATGCAATATGCCACCAATGAAAATTAACTGGTGTGTGTATGTGTGTGTGGGAAGGTTCACATGTGTTGACCTGGGGAAATTCCTCAGTCATCTGAGTAAGAAACAGGGGGGTGGAGAAATCCAGAATCTTTTCTAATCTATCTCTATAGATGGATAGATAGATAATGATGGTGATATATAGATAGATACATGATAGATAGATAGATGATAGATGGACGATAGATGGAAAGAGAAAAAATCAGATATGTTTAAAAGGAAAAATTTTGCATAAGAAATTAGAAGGTGAGCTACTTGGAATTGGAACATTCTGTGTGATTGGTTGGAGTAGAGTGTTTGGCTTTCTTCAGTTGGTATATCTTGGAAGTTGGGCAAGACCTAGGGAAACTGACAGTTATGAACCTAGGCCTGACTTTTATAGGATACTATCTGAAGAAGCTGTGTTTTGTCATTAAGTGTTAGATGCTGCAGCAGGTGCATCTCAGGTTATATTGCCCTTTATGGTCTGGCCAGTTTCCATGTATATATTCTGTCTTACATGCCATTTCCACAAATACATTTAGGTGAAGTGTTTAAGGAAAGGAAAGGATCACAGAGTAATAGTTTTATTAAATTAGTCTCTCACTAAGTGTATCCATCTGCACTTTCTTTTCTTTCTTCTTGTTGACTTTTAATTCACATTATGATTTTGCTAATTATTAAAAGGTGTTACCTGCTAAGAGCCTAACAAAGTTCATTCTATTACTTTTGAACTTAATACCCCAAAAGAACATTTCCCCTGAATCTGGTTAATCCAATGATTTCTTTTTGCAATAATTTCTCTCATTTAAAAAGTATTTTGCTATGTCTGAAAAAAAGTAGCCATCTCATTTCCTTCTTATCCTATCTAATCTAGTCTTCTATTTTTACAAAATAATTCTTGACTGTTTTATGTTATTGATTTTCAGAAGTGCTAATATTTCTAATCCAGGGATACATTAACTATTCTTCACATTATATTTCAAATATTGAAATAACATTTATAATTGTGCCCTCTAATGACAATAGTATTATGAGTGTATGTTCATATAATGATCTTTCTATTCAATGCCCATTAATATTGCGACAGAAAAGTCACTTACATTTACATTAGTTACCTTTCGTTGGTTTTGTTTTGTTGCTAATAATGATTTTTGGAAAATGTGTTTGGCTATGCTAAGAAATAAAGCTACCAGATCCACCAGTGTGTAATTATGTTCATTTCAACACTGATATTAATGTGAACAGTGTTTGCCTGCATGTATCCTAATATTCATAGAAAGAGTCAGGTCAACATATTCCCTTAATGCTAACTTTGGTACTGAGAAAATTAATACTGTCATTATAAAATAATTTTATATATGTATTCCTACTCATTGAATAGTCATTAAGGGTTTTTTCTGAAGTATGGATCTCACCAAGCACATTGAAATGAATGCATTTTGTAGGCATATCAAAAGAATCAGCTGACATTGTAGCTTAGGGTTTTTTAAGTCATTTTTGCTAGAAAATTTCATTTAACCCAAATGCAATTTTAATGACCTCTATCATTAAGTTGCTTGTTACTTATCCATGGAGTTGGGGGGAAAGCAGAGATGTGAGAATTCTCTAAAAGGAAAACAAGAATATGCATGCTGAAAATAATAGAGCATTTACCAGTCACTTTTTAGAAGAGTTTAATGCTTCTCATTGAATTGTTTGTTTCATAAATTTTATGATGAGGAGATCTGAAATGGCATTTTCTCTTAAATGAATTTTATAAATTAAAGAGCCCCACAGATGTAGTGGCTGTGATTGGCAAGGTCAGCAATTCAAAATTACCAGCTCCTTGATGGGAGAAAGGTGGGGCTTTCTACTTTCATAAAGAGTTTCAGTTTCAGAAATCCACAGGGGAAGTTCTGAGGGTGGCCTTGCGTCCACATTCACTCCATGTCAGTCAGATTTTGTCATGTCAAAAACTAATAATAATAAATATCTAACTCAATAGCTGTTAACTATGCCGGTGATACATATTGCCCCCCAAATTTAATGGAATGAAATATCATGCACAACATTAAAGTAACTTCAGTTTGCACAAAGAACCAAGCAAGCATCTTGGTTAATAAAACTTCTTTATGTTATAGGCTTATTATAAAGAAAAAAGGCAACCCAGAAGAGTTTTGAACATGTAAGAATCAACATTTTTTTAACAAGTGATATTACACACACACACACACACACACACACAGTGAAACCTCTGGTGCTGTACTCAATACTGAATTTGTGTTCAAACACCTAAAAGTTTGAGAACTGGACATATTTTTTATTATGGACATTATGGAAATTATGGAAAACCAAATAATTGGTTCTGAGACACCAAAAATATACTTGTAAATTAATTTTCCCAGGACATTATCACAAAGTTAACAGCTGTGTATTGTGGAAATACCTCCTAAAAAATCTGAACACTATAAATAGAGAGCATTAAATTTCAAAACACAATACAGTAAAAAAAAGCTTATCTATCATTATGTTTTCTTATTTAACAGCCTGTGGTTTTTCAGAATGGTACACTGATGTGGGCTTACGTTCGGGTTCAGGTTTACAATATTTTCTATGAATAATGTGCAACACACATACCCAGCCCTGAAAACCTCACAATGACAAATGTTTTAAAGCACTAGCAGAAACACTAAATGTTGTCTGAGAGAGAGTAGTGTTTACGAAAACGTCCACTCTGTGTGTCAGAAGTGATATGACGCATGACTCACTCTTGCCCTGTACAAGTTTTTTTTCAAGTGGGATTTCAGTTCAACTACAAAGTTACAAACTGATATTTTTTTCAACTTTTGCTCTTCTAGTAATGAAAAGTTCAATCTTAGAGCCATTTCATAACCAAGGTGTCACTAGATAAAGTATTTTATTTTTAAAATTCTTTCATGGTTTTATTGACATGTAATTAGCATATCCTATAACTTAGTACCTCAATAACATTAAGAAGAACTGTGCAATAATCACCACAACAAATTTCAGAATAGTTTCTTCTTTCTTGTACCCATTTTATTAGTTCCCCATCCCTCCTACTTCCCTGCCATACTTCTAGGTAATTATTAAACCAGTTACTATTTGTTGATTTACCTATCCTTGATTTCATATTCAGGATATAACAAAAATAAGAAGCAAAATAAAATGGCAAAAGAAACAAAAAAATCTCAATAAAAAGAAGAAAGCATTTAAAATGGAAACTGTTCTATAAGGTGTCAAGGAGATTAAATGATAAGGTTTTATGTTCTAACCTAACTACATCTTTCAAAGTAGGCTTTACAATACTGAATGCCTAATCGCAATTAAGTACAAGGGTCTCAGCCTAATGATATCTACTTCTGGGCACGGCCTTCTCATGAGGATTCTGGAAACCTCTTCTCTCACTCGAACTTCTTCTTATTGACAAGCTATGTGCAGCCACACTGAGACCCGTGAGAGGCCTGGATCTATAAGACTTTGTACTCACTGGCATGTGATCTTTCTGTATTTTGCACTACTACTTCTGTAGTGTCAGTCTGAAGAGGGATTAATGGACTAGTATTGCATTTATGGGCTAATATCACACTTATGGACTTCATCATCACTGAGTAGGGATGTTTACTTAATATATAATTAGTCTTTGATATAAAGTTTTTTCTTGTAAATCTGAGTGTCTTTGGATTTGTTTCTCTCATCAACACCGCCTAACACAATTGGAGAAAGAGTACAACTTTTAGTAACCATCACTCCCAAAGGAAGCACTATGCCTTCCAAATTAAAATGTCATAAAAAGCAGACAGCATTAAATTACAAAATATATGGTAGTACAGAGACACCATTCATAAGGCACTTTCAATGCAAGTGAACCAAACTGCAGTCCAACAATTGCCAATTGCTAATTCAGTTGCTCTATGACCCGGCCTAGCTGGCCAGGACTGGGTAGAAACTAGGGAAAGCATCCAATGAAGAGTGTAATGCTATATGTACCCTCCCCTTGTGTTCTGTATGATTATTGTTAAGCATTTTTCCCATTGACAAGTATCCCACATGGTTTACTTACTACCAGAAATATAATTTCCTTCTCTGAGATGGCAATGTCCACTTCATTCACCACACTTCCCCAGTATCTTGACTTGATTTTACAATCATGTTGCTAATCATTTTATACGAATGGCTGTTGGCTGCAGGTTATCTCAGAGCAATGTTATACATCACCAACGGATGGAGCTTTTCTCATTCCCTTCCCTGCACCTTGAGAAATTTACCTTGCTGACGCATGTTTTCAATTGTGGAAGCAGTTCTAATACCCACAAATAAAGGGGGTGATATGTTTCATGGGCTCTAGACAGGTTCACTACCTTATTGCTGAGGAGACTGGATTAGAATATTGCTTGTCCTGAGAGCAGAAGCTTCCCTCTGCCTTTGTCATCTCTATAGTAGTAGACTCATACACTAATTTTGTAACTGATATTTGACTCAGCATAATGGTTTACAGGACCATCCATGAAGTGCTTCATTGTGTCATCACTGGTTTTTAGGGGATGCATAGTGTTCTGTTGGTGACTTGGGTTATTTCCAACACATTCCTATTGTGACCTGTACTTCAATGAACTTGGGAGAACATATATCTATAGCCTGTGTGTGTTCTGCCTTTTATTTCTTTTGGGTATATGCACAGAAGAAGTATTGTTGGACTAGATGATATCTCTATTTCCACTTCTTTTAGATAGTGCCCTGTTGGTTTCCATAATAGTTCTACATTTTTAAAAGTCAATCAGCAGTGTATAAGTGTTCCCTTTCCAGCATTTGTTGTTCTCTATTTTTT
>PVJH01016877.1:0-49362 GCA_004026705.1 Nesogale talazaci | reverse complement strand
CAACAAATCTGGAATTGTAAAAGACAAAATCAAGTGGCTGCAAGAAGACTCGGAGAAGAGAAGAAAGGAGTTGACCACCGATCCACTCTGGACCGGGCTCAATGGACTTTTGCCTTACCTCTTGCCACTGTGGGGTCCCCTCATTAGTTTATTGCTTTTGCTTTCATTACAGCCGGTATTATTCAACAACCTCATGGCATTTATTAAGTAACAGACTGAGACCATTCAAGCAAGGCCCCTGCAAGTTCATTACTGTCGCTTGGAGATGAGCGATCTCGAACAGAGTGGCACACACAACTAGTATGTGATAAGACCCTTTGCCTCCATGAGCTGAACTTGACAGCCAATGACGGGTAAGATCAGGAGCACTCTTTACCAACCTAAGACAGGCCATGGTGACATTAGAAGGCCATAGACCGATGACGGGTAAGGACTGAGTGTGTGTCCTGACAACCTAAGACAGGCGGAGTTCCCTGGAGGATATTACTTGAAAAAATAAAAAAGGGGGACCTGTCAGGAGCCGTCCGGCCCAGACATGCTTGACCTGACTACAGGCTGGATATGCCTGAACTCTGTTGCAGTTTGTTGCCTGAGGTTTGTAGTTTGTCGCCTTTGTAACTGTAAACAGCCCTGGCCTCTGAAGCCTGACTTGCAGCTGTGCTGCCATTCACTTGTTAAGTTTGAAGATCACGATATGCTAATTGCCTAAGCTTGCTTGCCCTATAAAACTGGCTTACTTCTCCCAAATCAAAAAAAAACAAGAACCCCACCCCACCCCATCCCAGAAAAGATGTAACTACTGAAACAACATATGTATGTATGTATGTATGTATATATACTTTATGATGAGTGCTGTATGAGTTCCCAATAAAATGAATTAAATAAAAAAATAGTTTCAATAGATAAAAATATGATAAGTTATATACAAATATTACACCACAGTTGACAGCATCTTTTTCTGGTATCTCTTGGATGAAGTACAGCTAGAATGCTACTTTGCGACAAGGATGGTACCATTTTATCTTAGGTACTTTGACATGTTATGAGGAGAGATTAGCCCTTAGAAAAGGACTGCTTGGTAAAATAGAATGGCAGCAGTAATGACAACAAAAGACCTTCAACAAAATGGACTGATACAATGGCTGCAACAGTGGGCTCAAACATTAAAACAAAGAACCGAGGATGGCACAGATGTGGTTGCCATGATTCACAACCAACGTGAGAGCCCCTGAAAGCAATAGCATTAGGTGTTCTTCTTTAAATACTGAAGCACCCTAACAACTGATGTCACTTTGCTGTTCATTTTAGAAGTTGGTCCTCACTAATAGGAACCCTAAGAAAAGCAGTAAGTTCAAGTTGGTATTGTAGATTGTTTAACATATTACACATATATAGAAAAAACACTCACAACAAGAAAGAATCTTGTTATCAAGTCAAGTCTAACTCATAGCCACCTTATAGGACAGAGTAGTATTGTCACTGTGGGCTTCCAAGAATATAAATCTTTATAGAAGTAGAAAGCCAACACTTTCTCCTTTGGAGCAAGGGGTGGTTTCAAACTACCAACTTTGTGGGGAGCAACCCAATAAGTAACCCACTGTGCTGCCAAAGCTCTTCAAACAAAGCCCTAGGCAAGACTATTTCTACGTTTAGAAAAGACACTTGTATGTTTTTTTAGTTCCTTTGTCATTTTAGCTCTTTAACATTTTCCTAATTATCATTATTTTAAAATGTTTCACAATAAATAATATTTTAAAGACATGTAATAAACAAAAATGTGCACATATATTTGCTAATGACAATTCCAATAAAGTTTGAAGGTGCATTGTGGGCTGTCTGCCCACATAGTTGTCTGTATTCAAGTCTGGATTACAAATGCTTCTTTGCGCTTACTCTCTGGGGTTTATTGATCCTTTAGTCCTTAAAACAGCTACTGTTTCCTTTTCTCATAAGCTGAACAACCAGAATGTATTGATATTTCCTTTTTTGTGGCTGAAGTTCTATAAAGCATTCTCTTAATGAATACATAAACTAAATTTAAGTATAAACATTACTCAATAAATTGATGCTGATAAAGGAATAGACCAAGTGAAGAAAGCTGAGGATACTTGACTCTCAGAAGATATAGCATCTGGAATCATAAAGGCTTGTGGATAAACAGGGGCCATCAAGCTGAGAAGCAACAAAGTCACATGGAAGAAGCACAGCAGTCTGTATGATCATGAGGTGTCCATGATATCAGGTGTCAGGTATCAAATAACAAAAAATCAGATCATTGTGAATGAAGGGAAGTATGGAGCAGGGACCCAAAACTCATCTGTAGGCAACTGGATATTCCCTTACAGAAGGGTAGCAATAGGGATAAGCCAGTCAGGGTGCAGTGTAACACCAATGAAACACACAACTTTCCACTAGTTCTTTAATACTTCCTCCCCGCCCTCTTCCCCACTATTATGATCCCAATTCCACCTTCCAAATCCAGCTAGACCAGAGGATGTACACTGGTATAGATAGAAATGGAAACACAGGGAATCCAAAACAGATGAACCCACTGACCAGTGATGAGAGTGGAAATACTGGGAGGGTGGAAGGAAGGTGGGGTAGGAAGGGGGAACCGATCACATACATAAAACCGCCTCCCTGGGGGAAGGACAACAGAAAAGACAGTGAAGGGAGATGTCAGTACAGTGCAAAACATGACAAAATAATAATAATTTATAGATTATCAAGGGTTCTTGAGAGAGAGAAGATGGGCGGGGTTGAAAAGCTGATACCAAGCATTCAAGTAGAAAAATATTTTGCAAATGATGATGGCAACAAGTGTACAAATGTGCTTGACACAGTGGATGATGGATGGATGGATTATGATAGGAGGGAGAAAAAAATGAGGTAGAAAAAAAAGTTGTATGTGACGCCAATAAAATCATTAGAAAAAAAAAAAAAGAATAGACCCTGAATATGGCATGGTTAGTTGAGTAGGTCAAGTTCAAAAAATAGAAGGTGATGGGTAAAATAGATGATAATAATCCCAGGACACAATCTTTGAGTGAGAATTAAAAATCATAATAATAAGCTCTGGCCTCCTTGGTCATATGCCTGACTATCAAAATGATAGGAAAGAAATACTTTTAATAATACAAAGCTCAAAATTCAAGACAATGTTAAAAGTGTTTTATAAATATTCAATCACTTTATTTTTCCAGGAACATAGCACCATTATGAACTCCATCTTCCACATGTAAGATAATATATGAGTGCGGCTGAGCCCCGGTGGTGTAGTGGTTGTGCGCGGGACTGCAGCCCACTGGGATGGAGGTTCAATTCCAGCTCCGCAGGGGCAAAGGATGGGCCTCCTACTCCCACTACCAGGGCAGTGAGGCCCTAAAAAAATAGATAATATATGAGCATTCAGTTTCAGAATTAAAATATCCACAATGGACATAGATTGTGCCTAACCTTAGCAGTATCAAGTGTTCTAGGCACATGCAGTTAATAAAATTACCCAAAACTCTGAAAACCAAAGTAGAATTTTTTTTCTAATGCATATGAAGGATTATGGAATTGAACTGGCATGCATACCTTTAAAACGTTCATAAATTGAAAAATGGGATAAAACTTATTTTAAAATTAACAATTTCATAGAGGAAGTTGTGTCCTAATATAGATTGAAATTTTCTACATGACTTGTCTATGTTAAATGACTCTAAAATATAATGGGTTTAACAGCAAACATGGCACACAAAGTCTCGAGTTAGGAATTTGGAAGAAGTTTAGCTTAGGATTTCTCATGAGATTGCAGTCAATTTCTGACTGAAGCGAGAGATCCTTTAAGACTTAACTGAGGCTACAGCTTTTCCATTTCCAACCTTAGTCTCAAGGCAGTTGGTAGGAGGCTTCACCCTCAGTCTGTAGACACCTCTATTATTCTCCACATCACTTTCCTCAGCTACAGTGTCTTAAGAGAGGAATTAAAGGATGATTATGGAGACAGAGACAGACAGACAAACAGAGACAGGAGAGTCAAGCAGGTGAGTAAGCGAGAAAGCACAAACCTGTTAGACATTACAATGTTCTATTATCTAAGCTCAGAAGATTGAAATTGTTAAAGGTTTTTGTCATAATCATATTCACAATATTGATGGAAACAGCAGTCTAGATATCCAATAACACATTAGCAATGGATTAATATGCTGCACAAGATCTCTTTAAAATGTTGAAAATCAGGATGTTATTTTTAAAACCAAGGTGCACCTGACCCCAGACCAAAGCAGCCACACTGCTGTCTAGTCAATTCTGATTTACAGACACCCTGCAGGAAAGGAAAGAACTCTCCCTTTGCTGTTCTGAGATAGGAGCTCTCTGTGGGAGTAGAAGCCTCCTCTTTCTCCGATATAATGGTTGGTGATAATTGTCACTGACCTAGAGGTTGGCAGCCACTCGAGTAATGCCACGTGGCTCCTGCACTTGCCATGGTATTTTCAATAACTTCAGAGGTGCAAGAAAGCTGGACATTGATTACACAGGACTAATGGAAATCCATACTCGTAGATTACAATGTTGGCAGAGAATATTGAAAGTACACTGGACTGTCAAAAGAAGGGACAAATCTGTTTTGGAAGAAGTACAGACAGAGGCAGGGATGGAAAGACTTCATCTCATGTACTTTGGACACATTGTCAGAAGAAACCAGTCCCTGGAAAAGGACAAAGCAGTCCCTTGTAAAATGGAGGGGCAGCGAAAAACAGAAAGGTTCTCCACAAGTGGATTGACAACAGTAACTACAACGATGGTCTTAAACATGAAAACAATTGTGAGAACAGAGTAAGACTAGGTGATGTTTCCTGCTAAAGTACATAGGGTTGCTAAGAGTCCGAAGCTAAGAAGAACAACAATCTCAGAAGAGACATACAACAAGTTATGTCATATTTGATTGGTCACCCAGACCAACCCAAGTCCAATTCACAAGGTTATGGTATCCAAAGACACTGGAGGTTGGCTTTTAGAAGGTTGTTCCAAGGTTCTTGAGTTGAAATCTAAATATTTAAATTAGTTAATAGGAAAAGAGAAAAAAAAGTATTCTTTCCCGTACTCTCCCCCTAAGTTCCATGATTTAAAAAAGAATGTATCCATTCCATGACTTGTTCTTCCCAAATATAAGCTGTGTCCATTCCCCTTACTCTGGTTACCATCCTTGAAAGATAAAAAGCAACAGTCTGTTTGAGTAGTGGCAAGATGCACTGAATGCCCCGTAGGTCCCTATAGTCCTCTACTTTGCACATGCAATCATTTGCATCATGGATTTGGGGGGGGGGGGCAGGAAATCCCTATTGTAAATTTAAAAATCGAAGGACATGTCATCATGGGATAGATTAACAAAGCAAGTTTAGAAGCATTCCTTTCCTCACTTGTCAAAGATCCTGTGTATCTTCCTAGCATCTACAAATCTTCTCAGAGACTTAGGTTGGTAAGCTTCTTTTGCTATGTTTCTGAGAAGTTTTCTAAATGCTTCAAGACAGAACATAGAAATAAAGTATGTCCAAAGCCATTCTACATATTAGGCTGAAGGTCAGTGCAGACTGATTCTCAAGTTTCTGCTTGGAGTCTGATTTGTTGCTGTGGCGGTTGTGGCTACTGTTGTGGTTGTTCAGTGCCATCAAGTCCGCTCTCACCCAGAGCAACCAACACATGAGCCACCACAGGACAATAAACTGACAGACTAGTGGTAGGTAGCACTGTGGAGAGTGTTTTGTATAGCATAGGGATCTGCTCTAAATTTGCCTCTTTCTATAGAACTTTTTAATAGGATGATTTTTTTCTTAATATATTACCAGGCCCAATCAATGTACAGCATGTTAGGCAGGCAGAGAGAATTAAAGCAAGCAAAACATATTTTTGTGTGGAGGTGTTACTGACTGGAGCCACTACTTACATGGAATAAACATAGTTCAAGCATCAGTGGTCTTTTCTGCATGAGTTTTAAGAGAGAGACTCTGGGCTCCTTATTGATTTTCCTGTGCTCATTATGGATCACTTCATCTCCCTTTGATTTGATCCTTTTACCTACGTGGCACTTGTAGGTGCTTCACTTCTCACTGAAGGCAATTGCTAACGATTGACCAAATATAGCGTGACTGCTGAATCGAAATTGTTAACATCGCTAGAGCTCGATGTCAGTAAGTGCAGCAAATATACATTAGCACAGTACATTATTTTTAGAAATGTATAGACTGGCAAGGATGATCATCTTAGAAATGTGCCATAGGACAATGATTATCTTCCTAATATAATAAAATCCAAAATTCATAACCATCAAGTCAACTCTGACTCATGGAGACCCTAATGTTTTCTTTTTTAATTTTGGAATAGAATTAAGTGTAAGTAGGCACTTAGTTTCTTTTGTTGAAGTTTATTATTCTACTTGGCGATGGAATTATAAAATAAAACACAATCGTTGCATATAATAAATATTTGCCTCTTACCTAACCAAACCAGAGAAAGCAAAGATTTCATTTAGAATTTTAGGCTTTAGATATTTCTTTAGACAAACTCAAGTATTTCAAGGACACTAATTGCTATGTAGCCCATCTTGTCTGTCTGAAGTGACAGAAAAAGAATTACAATAAGGTATTAAATTTAATGTCTTCTCAGATGATACTATGGCCTTGAGCTCCTACTCATACTTTGCTTTCCCCCAAAAGATACATTTGCAATGTAACAAATTCTACAGCTGCTATTGCAGAAAATGAATTCCTGTGTGAAACATGCATTTTTGAAATATAAATAGTCAAATATAGGATGCATTAAGCATAAAATAGAATTTTTAAAAAGTCAAAACCTAACATTTAAAATGATAGCTTAGAGGTTTTCTTATATTGCCTGGGTCCAGAAATAATGTGTATATTTTATATCAGGCTACACTAGTAAGAAATGAAAGAAGCATAAGATACAGAGATGTGTTGAGATTTTAGTTGAACACAGATAATATTGTATTTTTTGGTTCTGAACCTATAGACATGTGATCACTTTAGTGGATGACATAAATAAACACATTCTTACTGACTTTCTCTCTCATGTTCATCAGTGTTTTTACTACTCTCCTCAATTTTTCAGCCTGCCTCTTGACTAAAACCCTCACCTTGACCTTCAAAACCCTCAATCCTCTCCACTTAGATACTGTACAAAATGACCAGTGTGCTTCACATTCCACTTTTTCTCCCTTCTCGCAACACAGACTTTCAAGGGTAATGTACACCCACTGTTTTCATTCTTGTGACTCAGTTTTAGTCTTAAATCCACAAAGTTGTAGTTTCCCCTTGACCCCATCACTTTTCTAGAATGATCTGAAATAGATCTCTGCATTATCAAGCTTGGTGTTTCTCAGTTACTTTAATTTCTTTGCTGTATCTGCCTTTCTTCACCTCCTCTCTTTTCTTGAATTAATAGACAGGACTACAGATTTTCTCTTTTATCACAGCAATTATTTATCAAGCAGAGTTAGCAGATATTTTCTTTCAGCTCTGTTATTCACATAAAATCCCGGGTAGCACTGTGGGATGGGTAGCTAAGGCCCTGTGGTTCAAGTCCATCAACCACAGTGAAGGTAGAAATTGAGTCTGTATTTTTCCTGTAACTATGTACAATATCCTGAACCGTATATAAGGTTGCTTTAAATTGGAATCAACTTGGAGACACTACCATTTGTCCTGATTTTTGTCTGATTTGGGGGGGGGGGCTTCATTGTTCATTCCACTGATCCTTTAATGATAACACCTTCCATGATATTGAGTTCAAAATTATTATTAGAGTACAGAATGTTCCTTTCAGTGAAAAGTGTAAGTAAATTCATTAATCAAACACTAGATAGCTATAGAGTTGTCCAATAGAAATCTTCAGGATATGATCTTCAAACAATAACAGCGATACAACTAGTAGACTAGTAGCACTTTTCATGTACATTAGCTATTTTATCCTACACAAAGCACTTGAAGTATGAGTTACGTGTGCTTTACATTTGAACAAACTGAGAAGCAGAATGATGGTGCATTGTGACTAATTCCAAAAACCCAGCAAAAGCAAAGGCAGAAATTTGAACATCGGTTTGCTACTGTGAGGGGTCTCAGTGCTTCAAGTCTCTCTGAACCCCTCTACCCCACCCCAGGTCCTGTTTCATTCCCAAGAAAAATCTCAATCAAGGGGGGGAGGGGAATCAAACAAAATTCAAAGAAAAGATCTGAAGAGAGATAGAAGGCTAGGGATGGTGTTACTTTGGGGAAAGAATTCGTAGACCCCTTGTCTAAGCTAAAAAAGTCAAACGCAACCTTTAAGTGGACACCAATTCATAGTGACTCGAAAGAACCGATTACAACAGTCCCCAATGGGCTTCTAAGACTACAACTGTTTATGCGGGTAAGAAAACCCTGTAGCTCTCCTTCAGAGTGCTAGTACTTTCAAATTTCGGACCTTGTGGGTCACAGTTCAACTCATAACCACCATGCGATCAGGATAAAGATGACCCACGCCAGTACACACTGAACAATGGAGGACTCACTTGCTGCCCACTGCAGGTCAACCACTGAGATAAAGGCCAGCGTCTGACTAAATAGAACCTTAGTGTTGGTCAACTCACCTTCCAGGAGTGGGTTGGGGGCTAGCGGCACCAGTTGGGCAGAGGGAGGACTCAAGCCAGCCTTAGAAAGAAAGGAGGAACTGAGCCTGATATCCTGCTAAAGATGGTCCACCGACTCTAGGCTGGCTGTATGGGGGGTATTTTGCAGTGTGCCCTCCTCCTCTTCAGGCATGTGCCCCAGGTCCCAGACTTCATGTTGTTCTCTTGTCCCAGACCCCAAAACTCAAGTCTATTCAATCACTGCAGGGGAGGTTGTGTTGACGGACACCTGTCTTTCTTCCTCAGGCACTTCCTTATCCCCACTATCTCCAAATCTCTTCCACTGATAAAGAACATGTGATTTCCACTTGTCTTTGTTTTTACTGGGCCCTCTGGAAGCTCCTATAACAATCCATACATCAAATATGTCAGGCACATTTGTACATATGTTTCCATCGTTCTTTTCTGAAGTTGTTCTATATTGAGCCTTTAGTAGCAGCAACTCTTTTTCCCTTCCCTGCCGCAGACCCTCGTGATGCCTTGATAAATTATAAATTATTATCATTTTCATATCTTAGACCAATCACTAGTTCCCTTCTCCAGGATTTCTGAAAATGTGTTTTATGCTGCCTTTCAACTTCTTTTGAGCTAGAGGGATGTGTGTGTGTGTGTGAGATAACACAAACAGGACATTAAAATCACAAGGTCCAAACAGAAGTAGTAGAATAATAATGGTCGGGGGTTGGGGGGGATGCAGAAAACACAGTAGCTAAGAACCCCATGACCAGACATCCAATCAAGAGTCCCAACCATGAATTGCTTAAGTCTGCAATTCTCACACTCAATCCAGAAACCAGCAAATATATTCTTGAATGTGTCCCATTTGGTTCACCCAGAACCAGCATTCTTCTTTGAGCATGGCACACATTCTGCCTTGAGCCACTGCTAGCAAGTCTAGGCTCCTCCAGTGGTAAAGAAGTGCCAGTAGAGAATTGATCTGTGCCTGAGTACTCTGAGTTTCATTTGTGATCTTGATGCTGAGTTGTGCTAGTTTAGAAGACAGGTTAACATGTGTATCTCCTGCTGAGACCAGTCCAGTGACTCTGACAGCACTCTCTGCAGTCCTTACCAGAACACTGATTCCCAAATGGAAGTGAGATTGTCAGCCCTTCTCTTTTGAACAGTCCATGAGTGGTGACTAAGGGAGCAGACCTGAAGTTGTGGCATTAGCAACAAATATAATAGGTACAACATTTACCTGAGTGCAAAACCCTTAAGACACACAATATAAATTCCCTTTTGTGGAGGGAGGCATCTTGAAATATATGGTTGAGTGGGTTTTATTTGTTCAGCTCCAATCAGATATATATATATATATATACACACACACACACACACATATATATATATATATATATATATATATATAATCAAAAAGTGTGAACAAAGGCTGCTGCAGTTAGAGGGCTTCGGCAGGGAGTGGTGGTATGGGTAGAGTTGTCATTTAGCTCCTCCCAAAGTCTAGTAGCATCCATGAACACTTTTCCTTCTGTGCTGATAGAAGTAAGGGAGAAATTGTCAGGTTTATTCTATTTGACTAGTAGATGCTGCCTCTTCCCCAAATAAATTCTATCTACAATAAAACTGTCTTATCACTTTGTTCAAATAGTCATTTCATGACCTCGGCATCTGCCATCACCTAAATTTGAAATCTAAGAGACATCTCTGGCCACTTGACTTCCACAACCAGTTGATAAAAAAGTTTTGACAAACGAGTGAAAATTAAGAAGTTTTTAGAAGAAATTACTGCTTACACATTCTCTTCCACTATCTGTTCACAGAATCTCTGATCTCTCCAAGTCATCTTCCACATGCTGTCTGAGCTATTGTTCTGAACCTAAAGCCACTTCTGATCACTTTCATGAACAAAGTCTTCCATTTTATTTTAATTGACAAACTCCAGATCATCTCATCTACACTATTATTGTTAGCTGTATCCCCGTGCCCTTCTGACTTTACATTTGAGAATTGAGTTATTCTGAACATACCTATCACCTCTCTCTCTCCTTTTCCCCCCTTTACTCACATTCTTCCTTTTACCTCACCTCTTCCTTACTTCTGTGACTAAAAATTCAGTACATCTCTTTCATCATTGATGTGCTTACCTTTGAGTCATTGGGCTGTGTGTCAGTCTTTCAAACTAAATTGACAGATTTCCAAGGCAAGAATTGGGTATTTATTTCTATAACTCTCCCTGATTTCCCCAAGAGATCCACTGCCTAGAACTTACTGAATATAAAATTTCAAATAGAAGTCTTGGTTTCACAACTACACTGGGATAGTAAGAGAATATTTTAATATTTTATATGATGTTTTGAGATCTTGAGAAAACTATATAAGTGAAAATAATCATAATAACTAACTTAAAAAGCATGACAATGACATATGCAAGTATTCTATCATAGTCTACTGTGGCAGTCATGTGCTTATGTTAATTTTATGATTGAAATGAAGGGGTGAAGTCTAGCCTGTTAATCTGGAGATAGCCATTGAGTAGCCAATGAGGCCTCTATGTAGACATGGCTTTCTCCTGAGACTTCTGGGAAATCTCCCAATATTTCCCTGTGAAGATGAGAATCTATCTTCCCCAGTTGTTGGGAGTTAGTCTCAGAGAAGATGAATCATGGACAAGACAAGATGGCAGTGTCTGAGAAGCTGGGGGAGCTGGCGGAGAGACCACACAGCTTTGCCCTGATGGAGGCAGACCTCTGAAGCTGGAGTGGCCACATGGAGACCTCTGCCAGTGATGAGTTGCTTCTGCTCTTAATGGACCCTGAGTCCTGGAAACAAGGAGCCATGTGGAGAACTCTGCCAGCGCCAGGATTCTGCACCCACTGACCTGTGACTTCATGAGTCGAAAGGAGACTTTATAGACTGATATCAGGCATATGGGTTAATATCGGACTTATGACTTTGAACTGGACTGGGCTCAATGTCCTGTTCCTCTTATATATAAAGCTTTTCCTTATATCTATTTGGGTGTCTATGAAATTTGTTCCTCCTTCCTAGCCAGACTAACACACCTACTATAGTAATATTTCAGACCCCATAGCTTAAGAAAAGGACCATTAAACTTGTCAGACCCAGAAAAGCAGATCACATACAAGTAAAGCTTAAGATACATTCAGAATAAAAACACCATGAAGAAAATAAAAATTTTACATAAAGATATTCAAATCAGTAAGGCAAAACTAGAAGACAAAATATTTATATTTTAGTTAAATTCAAGAGAGAAGAAAGCGAAACCCACAAGAAAACCTAATAAGCATGGAATGCAAAATATGCTGGGAAATATGACCAAAAAAGTTATCACAATGCCCAACCCACTACCATTGACAGACTCATAGTGATATTCTAGGGCAAAGTAAAATTACTTCTGGGTGTCCGAGACTGCAAATCTTTGTAGAAGCAGATTTTCTTATCTTTGTCCCACCATGAAACTACTGGGTTCAAGTGGCTGATCGTTTGTCTTGCAGAGCAAGGAGCAACCCACTAACCCACCAAAGATCCTTATTACATTATATGACACTGGATTCAAGTAAAATATATCAATAGGACATATTTAAGAAGGAGAAATGTTATAAAAAGACAAGCAGTCATAGGCACACATATACTTATTGCAACAATTCCTATAATATCAAAACGATGGAAGCAATAAAGAATGGCTACTATGAAGTAATGGATAAACAAACTATAGTGCATGAATACATTGGGATAATATGCATCCTTGAGAAAACAGTGATGAGTCTGTCAAACACTTAAGACACAGGAAAAATTTAGAGCACATTTGCTTTGCTAAGATAACAATTTTATGACACCATTATTATAAAGGAAAATAAGAAAAATAGTTTCCACAACAAAAGACAAAACTTCAAAGGGTACAGTACAGTCATGGTTGAGTGGGGCAGGGGAGAGGAAGAGGGCCAGAGACTGGAAGTGATGGGGGAGGTCGGATGGAAAAGAGAAGAACTAAAGAAAACCACATACATGGGGGATTTCATGGGACACTGATTGGTGTGATGTCATGGGCTGTGCAACTACATGGAATTTTCTTGGTATTATATTTCACAAACCTAAAGGAAGAAAAAACAAATATGTATAAAAAATTTTAAAGAGAAGTAGACTGCTTTGTAAGGCAAAATTAGGTCACGATAGTGGGGATGGGGTAATATCAAAAGGAAAGCTATATTCTTCCTCCGTGCTACACTGCACCCTGACTAGCCCCATGACCTTTCTGTAAGGAGATGTCCAATTGCTTACAGATTGGCTTTGGAGCTCCACTTGGCATCCCCCGCCCCCCCACTCACATTATGATTTTTTTGCTCTGTGCCTTTAATGCCTGCTACCTGATCCCTTTGACACCTCATGATCACACAGGCTGGTGTGTTTCATCCATGTGGGCTTTGTTGCTTTTCATCTGGATAGCTGCTTCTTTATTTTCAAGCCTTTAAGACCCCGGACACTATAGTTTTTGATAGACAGGCACCATCAGCTTTCTTCACATTTGCTTACATAGCCACTTTGTCTTCAGCAAACAGGAAGGTGAGCATCTCAGAGTGCTGGATTGTTAAAACAAAGTGTTCTTGTGTTGAGGGACAACTTGAATAGAAGCCCAGTGTACATCTGCTTCTTTAATATGTAAGAAGATCTATTTCCCCATCATCATATATAAATATATTTACATATGTGCATGCCTATATTTAGATCTCTAGAAATGCTCTTTGCCTCCTAGTCCTTTCCTCTATTTCATTTTACTTTCCTCTTGTCCCACGATCATGCTCAGCCTTCATTTGGGTTTCAGTAATTTCTCTCAGTTACGTTGCCCTTGATCAACCCCTACCAGACGTCCTCCACCTTCCTTGCCATTGATTTTTGGTCACTTGTTCTTTTGGCCCTGTGTTTGTTGACACCCATTTCCTTTCCCCTGCATTCCCCTTTTCCCTTTCCCCCTGGAACTGTCATCCTGTTGTTCACTCTTCTGGTTTGTTTATTCCATCTATCCCATCCAGATAGACGTATAGCAGCAATAATTTGCACAAACACGAGACCAGACACAGCAAAGTAACAATAGAAAATAACACAATAGCTACAACAACAAGTGATGAAAAAACAGCAACAATGAAAAAACAAAGTCCTGTAAATAGTTCCAGGTTTATTTGTTGTCCTTTATGATTGGCCATCATGCCCTGACTCCACATTCTATTTTCTCTGGAGACTTCATTGCTCTTCTCCCCCAGCAGCTAGCTTCAGTGCGGCTGGGTCAGGGCAGGAATGTGCTTGAGAAAATGGATTGTGATAAGAGTGGAACAAGCCCCCAAAATATGATTTTTTTTAAAAAAATGACAATTGTCAAATTATGACAATTTGAAATGGAAAGT
Organism: Nesogale talazaci; assembly: GCA_004026705.1. Lineage (NCBI taxonomy): Eukaryota > Metazoa > Chordata > Mammalia > Afrosoricida > Tenrecidae > Nesogale > Nesogale talazaci. The sequence continues at coordinate 35,319 of PVJH01016877.1, read as the reverse complement.
TTTCTTATACTTCTACGAGAACAGGAATGTGTTAAGCAATATAATAAAACTTTATACTGTTAACCAAAATAGAGAAATAAACAGTTCCTTTTTTTTAAAAGAGAGGAGAGTTACACCCTTAAACACTCTGCGATTCCTTGTCATCAGATCTAAATACTGGTCTGAGTGGCTGTAAAGTGAGGAAAAGTAAAACAAATCGATTTGGATTCTTTTGAGACATACAAGTTCATTTCAAACAAAAAGAATGAAAAATGTTACATTACTATGACCATTTATATGGCAAATCATGTATTTGTAACATTGCAGCCTCAAATATATAAAACAAAACTATTGGAGACAAAGATTGCCTACCCAACAGCTTGGAAAGAGTTCACCTTAAGAGAGAGCAAATTATTTATCTCAGAACTTGATAGATTACGGAGGCAAAAAAAATGTTTAATGAAATATTCACATTCCTAGTAGTCTTAGGATTCTATGCCTTTTCCTGAATATATGTTCTTTTCAAAGTCACAAATTTAATTTATAAAAGCAATCATGTCTATGCTACAAGAAAATCTCAATAATTCAAATACTAAATCTAAGAGGTATGTTTTCTAAATTCAATGCAAAATTTAGTAATTACTATAAAATGGTAAGATAATAATCAATCTTCTATCATTTTGATAAAAGACAGACAAAAATAAGAAAGCCAAAAAGTCTATGTGAAATTAATGCTATCGAAACTTGGAAGTACCTAACTATAGGTTTCAGCCAATGCTATGTGCTGTGAAAATTGTGCTTATTAACCCTTTGAAAGAGAATGTATAGAAAGTAAAATAATTATATATTTGATTTAAGCAAAGAATTAATGAGCAATAAAACACTAGTACATATTAAATTAATATATTTAGTTTGAAGACACTGAATTTTTAAAAATAAAATTCCTGAAGACAACATCATTTGTAAAAGAAAATTAATAAAAGAACTGCCATTTTTGTAAATGACACCAAATTCATAAATTTTAGCAAGCTAAACAAAGAAAAATTAATAGTGGGAGAAATGACAAAGGAAGAACAATATGTTTGGGAAGTATTTGTATATTTTTTCTATTATAACTTATTCAAATCTTTTGCTGATTATTGCAATTCAATTTTTATTCTTTCAGGTTTATAAGAGTTCTTTCTATATATGAATTCATTCATGAAAAGGCACGTTGAAATATTTTCCCAGTGTAGATTCCCTTCATTCTTTTAGTAGTATCTTCTAATGACAGAATTTCCTACTTTAACAGATATCAAAATCAACAGTCCACCATCAACACTAGCAAGTACAGTGCTATGAATGGAATGACAAGAGAAAAAGTTCATAATTATTTTATTCATAGTTGTTAAATCTAGAAATCATGAAAATATCCATGAACAAAATAAGTGATTTAAGTTGCCTTGTATTCATTGAATGGAATGCTGTATGGGTGAAAAAGAACAAACTCCAGGTACACACAACACATGGATGTTTATCACATGAATAAAACAATATCCATCTACAACAGCAGCAAAGATGAATCTAAACTTAAAATCAAGAACAATTGAGTAAAGAAAGACAGATAGAAATGTGCATACTAATTATATTTTTGAGATATCTAACAAGCAGCAAAACTGATCTATAGTGATATACCAGTATACCATATGGTTTCGTATATAGAAAGAAACAGACATTAGATATTAGAATATATACTCATACATATATTCATATATACTAGAATATAGACCTTAATCTATGATGATTGACTTTCACTATTTGTCACTTTATTTGTCACATTATGGTGACTTATATATTACAATGTTGCTGGAAGCTATGTCACCAGTATTTTAAATAGCGGTTTATATTCACGTAGCTAATATAGGGACTGGGGCATTCATTGCGCATGCTCAGAGGCTTGAGCATCTGGCCAGGAAAGGGTCGTACAACTAGGTGGGTTTTACACCTGACTTGGCCCTTTTAGGACAGGTGAATTCAATTCAGGGAATGGGCTCAACCCAGATCAAGGGCCACGCCTCCCAGGAGAGGACCTAAAAAGTCAGAATCCAGACCCTTGCAAGCCGCATCTGCTTCTCAAGCTGCTCCTCAGAGGTCGTGCAGCTATTTCCTCTGGCCTCAGGATTCCACACGCGGCTGTGAAGTGGTCTGAGCTGCCTTTGTAAACCTTTAGCTTCTTGTACTTTTCATAAAATTCACTTGGATCTTGAACCATGCTTTGGCATGAGGCATGAATTCTTTCTCCTGCAGAGCCAAGGGCCAAGGTATATTTCTCCCGCAAGACAGATCTAACATTTCCAGATTAAGAACTAGGACAAGGAATCAGGCTGGAGAGTAGCCACTCCAATGAGTAGCATATGATCAAGAACCAATGATACTGAAGGAAAAATTTCAAGCTGCACTGAGGGCATAAGCCAAAAAGAACGTTCCAGGAATTGACAGAATAACAAATGAAATGTTTCAACAGGCTGATGAAGAACTGGAAGCACTCACTCACCATTTATGCCAAGAAATTTGCAAGATAGTTAGCTGGCCAAATAACTGAAAAAGCTCTATATTTGTACACATTCAAAAAGGTGACTTCATAAAATGTGAAAATTATTGAACAATTGTGGCTTACTAGTCCCTACAATCAAACAGCTTCAGAGGTTGGTTGTGTAATTAAGGAGTAAAATTAAAGAGTCATCAAACAAGATAAAGCATGCAAATCCTCATATCCAGGATGGTCATGATCTAGGCTTCCAGGTCTATGCAGAAAGAGAGATTATATTTCCAATCATGACTTTTACATATATTTTGGGGACATGCAAGCCCCCCTCATTACATCATAATGGGAAGGGGTTTTACCATAGGCATATTTGCAATAGGAGGGGAACATGACAGGGGTGTACACACAATAGGAAGGGGAGGCAATAAGGATATATGTAACAAAATTGGTGGACTGTAGATGGCAGCCTAATCTTGATCCTTCTTGAGTTGGCTGGACCTTGTCTTTGGACTTTCCTTCAGGGAAACAATCCACTATCCTGATCATCAGGGACTGGGTCCTACTTAGAGTAGGGCAGACTATAGGGTCTGATTGCTCTAGATGGTTGATACTCTCCAGAAGATTAAGCTCTCAGTAGTTGACCTCCAAGTCTACAGTCATTGACCATGTATTCTTAAGTTTGGCAAATGCTATAAGGGGAAAAGTTGAGGAAAAACAGTTCTGTATCTCACAAACAAAAGCATTAATGGCTCAGGGAAGAAAAATGTTGCTAAAGTTCTTACACAGTTGCAGCAGTACGTTGCCAGGGAGCTGCCAAAATTCATCCAAGGTTCAAAAGAGAATGGAAAAGGAATACCATTGCTTACATCAGATGGAATCTGATAGAAAGCAGAAAACACCAGCAAGAATTTTACTTGTGTCTCATTTATTATGCAAATATGTGTCCAGGTCATTCCCTTTCAACACACTTCAGACTGTGTTGCTGTGAACAATAGTCTGGATTCACTGACATTATTTTAGCCAAAGACAGAGATCAAATTTATTTGAGAAACCCAAAGTTTATTTTGCAAGCACCAGACAGAAGGAAATGGTGATATTTGCTACTATAAACTGTTTCAAGTACCAAGTAAAAATCAAGCAAGTTATTTACACTAAATCATGTGACAAAAAAAGCAATAAAACCTAGTTTTACAATGATCACAGGAAAAATATACACGTACTGACATTTCTCTGGGTGTAATCACACTATCCCTGAAGCATCATGTCCCATTGTTTACCTAAGTGAGAGACACTTTGAGCCAGACTATTTACCCTATGGCCTTTCTTACAGCCTTCCTGAATGAGACTATCCCTACAAATGAAGGCTCAATGAAATTTGCAACTGCAAGGCTGTTGCATTTGGGATTCGAATAATCCAAATCTTAAATTAGATTATATTTCTAGTATTTTGATTAGCATCAGACTAACTCTTTCATTCTCTCTATCATTTTTACATTAAGTAAACAATCCAAAAAGTTAGACTGTATAAAGAGGGATGCAGCATCAAGATTGGAAGAAGATTCTTTAATATTCTTCAATATCCACATGACTTACCCTTGCTTACTGAAAGCAAGAACTTGAAGCATTTGCTGTTGCATATCAAAGCCTGTAGCATTTAGTATGGATTACAATTCAATGTAAAGAAAGTAAAAATCCTCACACCTTGCTCATTGGCCAATCATATCACTGGACAGTGTTTCTCTGCTGTGTATGGAGTGGCTGTGAGTCATTATTCACTTGACAACACCTAAAAACAGAAACCAAGATTTCCTTGCGTCACCGATTCTCCACTGGGGAACATCTGCTCCCCAAAGAAAAGCTGACAATGTCCAGAAATATTGTTGATTATCAAAACAAAAGATGGGGAGATGGTTTCATCAAGTGAAGAGAAGCCTGCTAAACATCTCCAGTGAAATGGACAGTCCCCACTTACTGCAACAAAGACATTGTTATTTCCAAATGGTTAAAGATGTTCACTAAGAGATGATTTAAAATAACCTTTTTAGGCATACAAAATGGTCAGCAATGATATTTTACTTAGTGAGTTAACTTAATGGACACATGTAAATACTCTCACTAAGTCTCTTAGCTGGAACCAAGACTACCCAATTGTATTAGCTATAGTAACAGCAAAGACCACTGATGTAAGCAGCAGATAGCTAAAATTTTTATTATACACTAAATTATAAAAATTATAAGTATCCACATCTATCCATCTCTAATATTTGTCTGTTTCTTTCTACTATTGATACACAGAACTTAGTTGGAAAGTAAGCTAGATATGAAGAAGCAAAATGTATTCCCTGTTTCATCTGGCCAGAATCATCTTGAGAAACCAAAAATCTGGAATACTCCTAAACCACTTGGCATCTCACATACTAATTTAAGACCACCGAGGCAAGACAAAAGAGCACAATTATGCCAGAAGAAAAATCACTTCCTTCTTCAATTTCCTTCTAGCACCCTCTACTGTCAAAAGAAAAAGATCTACAAAACCTAGATCAGACATGATGAATAGGACCATGAGGATGATTTTCTGCTGCAATCCAAATACTTGGTAACTTGTACAGTTTCTAACTAGCATGGATGATTTTCAATGGGACTTTGAAGGTCTTGGAGTGAGTTTTTTAGTATGCATTTTTCCCCACTTGGTGAGCATTAAGCAACTTGCTCTCAGTTACTCTACCCGGTAGCCTGGGAAGGTCTCTCTGGTTACAATAAATTTTTTCTTCAAAGAAGTTTCACTAGAACCTCATTTTTTATGGCCAATTTAAGGGGACAGCATGCAGATGTGAAATTTTGTTTCCTGTTCAGGGAATAATGCTGCAGAATCCATTGTGATATTGAGCAAAGCTTAGGAGGACAGTGCTATGGGAAAAACTCAAGAGTATGAGTGGTTTTCTTATTTGAAAAAAAGGTAAAATGTCTTTTGATGACAAACTCATTCTGGATATCCGTCAACTTCTTAAATGAACAAAAATGTTGACATAATTCATATGTTTGTGTTTAAAGACAAACGACAGACGATTGAAGAGTTGGGGGAGTTTTCTGAACTATCTTGGACCTTCGCTCAGTGAATGTGAGTGGAAAATTTCAGAACGAGAATGGTTGCTGCAAAATTTGTGAATTGGGCTCTGACTGACCAGGAAAAAGAATGTCTAGTAGAAAGAGGAGCTGATCCCAAAGGCTCAATGGAAAGTAAATGTTTAGAAAAGAATGATGACAATATATGTACAAATATGTTTAATACAACTAATGTATGGATTTTAATAAGAGTTCTAGGAGTCCCCAATAAAATTATTTTTAAAAAGAGAGGGAGAGAGAAAGAGAAATTAGAGATCCAAAATGACAGATTTTTCCCCCAAGGTCATTACTGTCAAAGACAACTGTTGCTTTCCCTACAATCTCAAATGCAAATATCAAACAAATCAATGGAAGACACCATCATCACCTTACCTGAAGAGATTTCTTCAAGGGAAATCATAGATTAAGACAATGCTCATTTGTTGTTGTTGTTGTTGTTTTATTCAAGGAAGTTATTACATTTAGAGTTCACTCCATCAGGTCAGATTGTTAATCAAGCTTTTTATTTAGAGGTTCTGAAAAGTTGCATAATAGTGTGCAATAAAAAAGGGATGATTTGAGGGAGATGGGGCACTGGTTTTGCCCTCACAACAATGTACTTGTGAGTCCAGGAAAATGACAGCCAGATTGATAGATCACACTCAGAGCTCCTTGGAGATTGGTGAATTGGGGAGACTTGGGGGCTGGATAGGAGTATCAAATATGTCTGTTGGTTCCCAACTAGTCAGAGCACTTCTCTGAATCATTCCCACCAGACATGGTCACTCTTGTGGGGCTCCGGGCACTCGTTCTGCTTTGACCTGGGTCATGGGACAGTCTGGCTTACAGTGGAGGCATACGCCCTGCCTCTGTGTCCCATACAGATTCAACTGCCAGTCCCCCAACCATACCAGGGTTTCCAGGGTCCCATGTGCCCACACAGACATGCACCCTGACCTCCAGAGATTTGTGCCCCAACCTGGTGCCCTTCATGGACCAGCTGGTCACCCTTCCCGCACCCAGGAGGCTCACACACAGGTGCCATAAGGCAGTCAGGAACACAGCAAAGGCTTCTGTATTGACTGCCTTTGAACCACTAACCAGACATCCCCCCACACTCAGAGGTCTCAACCCAGAGTTCCACTACACTTCAGACCTGCGAAGCAGCAGACACAAATCTGGCAGAAGCTTCTGCAGCTATGGCATAGGGACTCAAGTCTTTGGAGCTAACCTACTGCACTCTCCCATCTTCCTGCTCAATCCTTCCCTCCCTGCTTTTCTCTGAGCAAGCAGTGGATCTGCATGTCAGTGGCAGGTGCCTCTTCCCACCTGCCTACTCATGGGAAGTGCATATAACCAGGAACAGAACAACTAATCCCTGACCCCTGCCCTAAATACACTCCCCTGTACTCGGATCGACACTTTATTTCAGGCTGCAGTATGCACAGCTGAAAACCATCCCTAAGGAGACCTGAGGGAAGAAAGAACACGATGTGTAGAAGAAGGCGAGAAGGGAACCCCAACAGGACAAAGGTGAAACACAACTCCTCAAAGTAGTAGACTAAAGGCATCCTACAGAAACACCAACACCAACCTCTCAAAGAGAGAGCCTACAGCTCTGAGACACCAGGAAAAATGGCATCTAGTTCCAATAAATCGAACAAAAAACAGCAAGCTGCTTCCATGGCATCAAAAATAAAAGAAAAGCAAAATCCAATACCAGAGGACCATCTGGACCTAACATCACTCATATAAATTGCAGATGTTGATCTACTACAGAAAGAAATCTTCAGGATGTTGTTTAGATTCATACAGGACATGAGGGAAGCATTACAGAAAAAGGAGAAAATGATAGAGGACATAAAAGCCAGGCACCAAAGGGAAATACAAGAGCTAAGGGGTGAGTTAACAAAAATTAATAGTAAGCTTACAGACTTCACCTAGAGAATGAGGAGGCAGAGCATCACACCAGTGACTGAGAGAATGCTCAAGCAGAAGTAAACATGAGATATGTCAAATGCCATGAGAAGGAACAACATTACCATTCTCAGAGTACCGAAGGAAGGCACATCATGCAATAATGATGGAGATAGTGATGGAATGCTTGGAGGAAAACTTTCCTAGCTTAATGAATGAAAACCAGAAAATCATCCAGAAGGCCGAAAGAATGTCATTTAGACTAAATCCCAAGAAGAAGTCAAGAAGACATATAGTTGTCAAGCCATCCAATAATGAGGAAAAAGAGAAGATTATGAGAGCAGCTAGGGAAAAGTTAGCAATCACATAAAAAGGCCAGCAGGTAAGAATATGCTCAACCTATTAAAGGAAACTCTGAACAGGAGGTGAGTGGAGAGCAGCATATTCTGTAAATTGCAGTGAAACCACCCAAATCCAAGAATACTCAACCCAGCCAAATTATCTATCAAAATTGATGGAGAATCTATCAAAATTGATGGATAGAGTCTTTCTGGGCAAGGAAAATCTCAAAGAATATGCTCAAAGGAAGCCAGCCCTCCTCACCATCCTCACCAACCTAGTATGGGCAGAAGAATAACAATCACCAAGCACTTACAAGAGACCACCACATAGAACAACTCAACGTAGAGACCATCATAGGGGAAAAAAAACCCGAAGATAACACTGGCTCAATGATGGAAAGACGGCAAGAATGAAACACACACACACACACACACACACACACACACATACAGACACACACACAGGCACAACTCATGCAAAAGAAATGGAGTTAGGGAAACACCCAAAGCAAGAGGGATAAAATGGCATCACAGAATCCAAAGATAGATGCTATAACCCTGAATATCAGTGGAATGAATTCAGGCCTTAAGAGACAGAAATTAACAAACTGGCTTATAAAACACAACCCTTCAAACTGCTGCCTACAGAAGACACATCTCAAGATTGCAAACAAAAATAGTCTGAGAATCAAAGATTGAAGAAAAACATACCAAACAAATAGCAATTCATAAAAAACAGGGGTTGCAGTCCTAATCTGGGATAAAATTGACCTCAAAGTGCGATCCATTAAAAGAGATACTAAGGGAGACTATGTAATGCTCAAGGAAGTGATAGAAAAAGAACCAGTAACTATTTTAAGTATTTACAGTCCAAACAAGCAATAAGTGGAAATGTCAATCAAATGCTCCAAAAGTTGAAAAAAGAAATCACAGCCTCAACAATTATAGTAGGTTACTTCAATACACCACTCTCTGAGAAAGAGAGAACACTGGTAAAGAAACTTAACAAGGAAGCTAAAGATCTAAAGCTTATAATTAGATGATTGGACCTGATAGATATCTACAGAGCTCTCTACCCAAAGACAAAAAAAAAAAAGTCATACTTTTCAAGTCTATATGGCACATATTCGAAGACAGACCACATGTTAAGGTATAAATTGAATCTTCATAAATGTAAGCATATTGATATCATACACACCTCTCTCTTTGACCACTGTGCCTTAAGATTGGAAATCAACAAAAGGAATATGAATAAAACAAGGATAATGAACTGGGGAATTAATACCTTTCAATTGCAAAAGGAGTGTGTACTGGCCAGAAATGAAATTTGGAAATTTCTAGAAACCAATGAGCATGAGAAGATGACATACCAAAACTTAGCAGACAAGCAAAGACAGTCATCAGAGGAAGTTTCATAGCATTACATACACACATTAAAAAAGAGAAGACACTTATGATTGATGCACTGGTACAAAATCTAATGCAACTAGAGCAGAGTCAACAAGATAATCCAACTAAGAGATAAAAAGAAATAATAAAAACTATTTCTGATATTCAGGAGAGGAACAACTATGGAAGAAATCAATGCAGCCAAAAGTTGGTTCTTAGAAAGGATAGATCAAATCAATAAATTTCTCGTGAATTTAACCAAAGAAAGGAAGGAACACATTTCAATAGCATGGATGAGGGAGGAAAGAGGGGACATTACCATGGCCCTAGTGAAATCAAGAGGATAATTACACAGTACTATACAGGGCTGTACTCCAACGACTTGAACAACTTGGAAGAGATGGAAAAATTCTTGGAAAAACAATGTCTCCTGTGGCAGTCATGTGCTTATGTTAATTTTATGATTGAAATGTAGTGGTAGAGTCTAGTCTGTTAGTCTGGAGATAGCCACGGAGTAGCCAATGAAGCCTCTGTGTGGGCATGGCTTTCTCCTGATATGTCTGGGAAATCTCAGGATATTTCCCTTGTGGTGATGAGAAGCTATCTCCCTGGTTGTTGGGAGTTCGTTCTCAGAGATGATGAATCACAGACAAGACAAGATGGCAGCATCTAAGTAGTCACAGAAGCCACACAGCTCTGCCCTGGTGGAACCAGATCTCTGAAGCAGGAGAAGCCATGGGGAGACCCCTGCCAGGGATGAGTTGCTTCTACCATCACTGGATGCTGTTGATGGACCTTGAGCCCTGACAAGGAGGAGCCATAGGGGACCCCTGCTGATGCTGGGGCTCTGCACCCACTGGCCTGTGACTGCCTGAGTTGGAAGGAAATTTTATAGACTAATATCGGGCATATGGGCTAATATCAAACTTATGACTTTGAACTGGACTGGGCTGGAATGCTTTCTCAATGTCCCATTCTTCTTGTATATAAACCTTTTCCTTATATCCATATGTTTGCCTATGAGTTTGTTCCTCTAGTCTACCCGGACTAACACTAACACTCCTAGCCCTTAGGAGTGGGATACTAAAGAAACAAATCATAAGATGGAGGGTGGATGCTTGTTTGACTTGTGCTTCATGGTATTGTTGCTTCTTTGGCTAGCCAGAAGTCAGATATGTCTTTGAAGTTTATTGAGTTATTTTCTGGAAACCATAAGGGAAGTTAAAGTTTTCAATATTTTGTTTGGATACTGTTAATGTATATCTTGAACTCAGGGGTGGGGACCGATTCTGTTCAGGAACAATGATTAAGAAGGTCAGAATGCCTGAGCCAAAGCATGAATCTGTTTTGATGCCTTCAGAGACCTAATTCCATGTTTTCATGTAAACAGTAGTATAGATAAGGATATAAATAAGCTTAATAAGTATTGACCTTGACAGTTTTTAGAATTAAGTTTGATTTCTGACTATGCTATTTGTACTGATTTTTTATGCCTATTATTGTAAATATAAGGATGTATGGAAATGTTTATTGGGAAGTGTGAAAAGAGTTTGTAAATCCAGTTACCTCAAGTCAAGCATTGACCTCTAGAGGGTTTAGGACTTAGCTTCAAAGCCATCTCTGAAGAGATTAACCCCACCTTGTCCTTAGATGGGTTTAGGCCACACCTGGAAAGACTTCTCTGAAGAAATTAGCCTCACCCAGTATTTTGGAGTACTCAGGATTCTTGTATTTCGAGTAAAGGTCAGACTGACCAATGAAGAAGGATAGAGTCTATTTCCTTGCAAAATCTTGACTAGTGATTATTTTCAGAAGCGAAGAAATCTGGAACCATGAAGATAACTCCTCTCTGGGACTGAATGTTAAAGGAAACCTGTGGCAGGCTGGAACACTTGCTAGATTTCTGCCTGGATCTACTCTTTGAGTAGAAGTAGGAGAACTGCAGCAATAAAGACACGGGTTGAATTTGGCCACTGACACCCATGGATTTGGTTCACAGGAAATAGAGAAGATGAGAGTGGGTTGACTGGTTTGAAGTTCATGTCCTAGCATGAGAGGGCTAGGCATGTTGAGAATTTGTGATGGGACCATGGTCTAAAGGGAAGGCAACCAATGGCTACCCTGGTGAGACTGAAACAGCGTAGATTGAGTTGACCAGAACCCGACCAGAGGAAGAGAAGCCATTTGAGTCTGTGAACTGGTGCATATTGCTGCTGACTTTATGGATGGCCTGTCCTGATTTTGACTTTGCTAATGGATGCACACTTCACGAGTTTCCAACTGGAATGAAGATTCTTCACGTTGGATATGACTGTTTCCTCATAGACCTGGGTTGATGTAAGTGGGCAATATAGAAATTAGATACCCAAAATGGGGGAATAAAGGCATGAGGGGTTGTCTTGCAAACTCTTATAGGTGGTGGAATATATATTCATAGGATTATAGGATCAAAGTGTAGATATTTTGTAATTGCAATTGTAAAGCTAAGGATATGTTTTGTTTTATTCACTTATAGAATGTTATTTTTAAATGATGGTGACACATGTTGAATTGTATGCATTTTAGTTTTATCCTGTTAGGTATAGATATGATTTTATTGTTTATTTGAAACTACATATGGTTACAGAGTTATGTGAAAGTATAAAATTAACAATTAGTGGTCTGTGGCAGTCATATGCTTATATTAATTTTATGATTGATATGTAGGGGTGGAGGCTATCCTGTTAATCTGGAGATAGCTCCTGAGTATCCAATGAGGCCTCCATGTGGGCATGACGTTCTCCTGAGACTTCTGGAAAATCTCGCGATGTTTCCCTTGTGAAGATGAGAAGCTATCTTCCCCAGTTGTTGGGAGTTAGTCTCAGAGACAAGGAATTACAGAGAAGACAAGATGGCAGTGTCTGAGCTGTTGCAGGAGTCAGAGGAGAAGCCACACAGCCTTGCCTTGATGAAACCGGACCTCTGAAGCTGGAGAAGCCATGTGGAGACCCCTTCCAGCAATGAGTTGCTTCTACCATCACATGATGCTGTTGATGGACCCTGACCCTGGAAATGAGGAGCCATGAGGGGACCCCTGCTGGCGCTAGCACTCTGCATCCACTGTGACTTCGTGAGTCAGAAGGAGACTTTATAGACTGATATTGGGCATATGGGTTAACATTGGACTGACACATCTCCATAGCTTATCCCTAATGGCCATCAAGAACATCAATAAACTGTATCAATATAAGAAATAGACAAGATTATCAAAAGATTACCAACCAAAAATATCCCCTGGAACAGATGGGTTCACAGTAGAATTTTATCAAGCCTTTGGGGCATAACTGACACCAACGCTGCACAAACTCTTCCATAACATCGAAAAAGATGGCAAATCCCAAATTCCTTCTACGAAACTAGTATAACTCTGATACCTAAACCAGGCAAAGATCCCACAAGGTTCAAGAAGTACAGATCAATTTCCTTAATGAATATTGATGCAAAAATCCTTAACGAAATACTAGCCAACAGAATACAAATAAGTCACCATGATCACGTAGTATTCAGACCAGGGATACAGGGATTGTTCCACAAGAAAGACCATCAGTATTATTCGCCACATTGAAATGAGAAACTATAAGAATCATATGATAATATCAATAGATGCAGAAAAAGCATTCTACACCATCCAACATCCATTCCTCTTTAAGACATTCAAGAAGAAAAGAAGAAAAATTCCTCAATAGTATATAAGCTCTATATGAAAGACCAACAGTCAATGGAGAAAAGACAATAATTTCCTCTGAAAAAGGCGACTAAGCAAGGAAGTCTCTTGGGTGACCCTGCTGAGCATTTGAAATAATAATAACATAGATTCCTATCTCAGCAACACAGATGTCACATAGTACTACAAACTGACAGACAAGCGGTAGCACAAAAATCCTAGATTGCAGAACATCTACATTACAAATTAGTAATCTGCAATGAGAGTATGGAGGAGATAAATACAGTTTCTAACCATGATAGTAACCTTGATTTTTTTTTCCTATGAGTATTTTGTTTTTGTTCTTAGATTTTTCCTTGATTATTTGGACTTTGTCCCATTTGCAAGAAAGAATTCAGATGAGGGACAGCATTCACATCATAGAGAAATATTTGAAAATAATAAACTAATTTCTTAAAGAGATAATTCTGGGTAATGGAGAGCTAGGTTTTTGCATTGATAATGGTGACCCTTCCCTCATTGGCTGACTTTCCAATGGGTGTTTAACTACTGGCTGGATTTCCATATCTTACCTCTCCTTTCAAGGTATTTGTACCCCGGACATTATGGGATGTCCTTGTCCTTAGGCCTGAATTCAAGGATCAATACAGCTATTGTAGGGAAAGTGTGAACACCGTGTCTTTCACTGCCCAGATACTTTCTCTCCTATTTAAGTCTCTTACACTGATAAGAAAATGTGCCTTTCTTGCATCTCACTTTCTTTATACAGGCATGGAAGAAGTGCCTTCATCTCCCTTTGGTGTTAGAACCCCTTCCCGTGTGAAATCTCTTTCCTCTCGGCTCATTTCTGTCTAAATATCAGCATGGTCAGTAATAGGAATCACAGGTATGTGTATGAAGCAGTTTTCAAAGAGCAAGTACATGAAGTGTCCATACAATGGTCAATGTAAATTTGAAATACTTAAAGGGCAAATAATTTTTTGAATTATGAATTATTAATATTGAAACTTGCAATCCATTAAAAAAGCTTTCAGCAGTCATTTTTGATTGGCATATACATGGAAAGATTTCCCCCATTAATGAAAAAACTATCATGAAAGCAATATCTTATGAATTACATCATTCTTGGATAAGTGTCTTCCTTCCCTTTTTGCTATATTTATCTTAAGTTCAGTTTAGTTGGGAAGATTTCAAAGAACAGAATTCAGTTTTGACTCCATTTTCTTCCACTTCTCATTTTTAAACTCTGAGAGAAAATATGCAGTTTTCACATAACTTGTTTATGTTTGGGGTTATTTCTATTGATTAATGTTCTAAAGGGATTCAAATTGAAAAAAAGTTAACAAGACATAGGGACTGTACAGAGACTGAACATATGATTGTTCAATTTTTACTTCCCAAACTTAATTCCTTATCTCCAATGTTGTTAGATGCATTAAGACTTATTGTGCCACCCTGGCCAATAAACAGCTGTGGGATTAATTGAAGGGCCGAGAGATAAATAGCCTGGGGATACTCACCTTACTTGTTCTCTGGTCTATTGTTCTCTGATGGTCAGACCAGTGGGCAGCTGCCTTAGCTACCAGCAGTTCCTTGCCTCAGCTGGCATGGCTCACTTTCTGTGAGATCTCCCTGAGGAGAAGCCACATGGACCTACACTGATGCAGCCCTGGGTGCTGGAGAAGCTGCATGGAGATCCATGCCGGCACTGAGATGCTTACACATTCACTGATTCAGCTTTCCTCCTGCAGCTGGCATGATTGCGTATGTTTTGTGAGTTTGAGAAGAACGTTGTAGAATGGAAGTAGACATATGAGCTAGCTGGCAGACTTATGGGCTTGGACTGGACTGGATTGGAATGCTGTCTTAATGTACACTTACCTTTTATAGAAAGCTCTCACATAGTGGAATGCATCCTGACCCACTGACACTTGAGGACGATATCCCCACTCAGAACAGCTGATACACAGAGAGGAAGGATCATATGTAAGGCCCTACTATGAAACATGGCATTCCTTGCTGACCTTATGGAGACAACAGTGGAGAAACAGGGTCAGGATTATACATGGTCTGACCCCACCACACCAAGGCAAAACACTAAGGGTGTGCAGCAGAGCAGTTGGGGGAGCAGAACATGGAGTCTCCAAGGGAGAACCAAGGACATACTATAGGACCAGTGTGTGGCAACCCATTAGACTCAATGGGGGAACATTCCTGGAGGTCAATGAACAGGCCTAGAAATATTTACAGATTTTTCTTTTTCTATTATTTTTATTTCTTTACTTATTTATATATTTTTTTCTGGACATTGTTTTTATGCTGTCAACATTTTGTTTTCTTTTGTCACTTTATCTTGAGACATCTTGGGTGTTTTTTGTACATATCATCATCTCTGCAAGTCTATCTAGATAAGATAGGCTGTACAAACAGTCTGGACAAGAAAACAATGGGAATGATGGTTCTGGGGGGACATGGGAGATGGGGAAGTGGGGGAAAGGAGGTGGTGCTGACCAACCCAGGAATAAAGGAACAGCAAGTGATCTAAAATCAGTGATGAGTTGAGTGTGAGAGTTCTGATAGGGATTGATCAAGGGTGATGTAACAGGGAGAAGTGATTGAAACCAAAATAAAGGCTGAACATGATAGTGGGAGAGTAGGAAAGTAAAAGGAAATAGAGAAAACAACTGGAAGGTAAAAAACACTTATAGAGGTCTAAATACAGATATGGATATAAATATATTTATATATGATGATGGCAAAATAGATCTACATGCATATACTTTTAGGTTATCATTAAGACAGCAGATGGACATTGGACCTCCAATCAAGTATTCCCTCATTGCAAGAACACTTTGTTCTATTAAATTGGCATTCCATGTTGCTTACCTTTCCAACACGATCATTGAAGACATAAGTGTGCTTAAGCAAAAGCGGTGAAGAAAGTTGATGGTGTCCAGCTATCAAAAGATATAACATCTGGAGTCTTAAAGACTTGTAAACAAGCAGCCATCTTCCTCAGAATCAACAAAGCTACAAGGAAGAAGCACACCAGCCTGTGTGACCATGAGATGTGAAAAGGATCAGTTATCAGGCATCAAAGAACTAAACATCATATCATTGTGTGTCCACTTTCCTGTTATGATAGCTGAAGACAAATGTGTGCATAAGCCAATGTGAAAGCTGATGGTGCCCAGCTATCAAAAGATATAGCATCTGGAGTCTTAAAGGCTTGAAGGTAAACAAGTGGCCATCTAACGCAGAAGAAACAAAGCCCACATAGGAGGAAGCCCACCAGCCTGTAGGACTACAAGGTACTGAAGGGATCAAGCATCAAGTAATTAAAAAATATATCACTATAAATGAGGGTGAGTACAGGTTGGGGACTAAAAGCCCATCTGTAGGTCAAGCAGCATCTCCTTACAGAAGAGTCGCAGGTAAGAGATGCCAGTCAGTGTATGGTGTAGCAACAATGAAATATGCACCTTTCCTCTAGTTCTTAAAAGCTTCTTCCCCCACCTCCACTATCATGATCCCAATTCTACCTTATAAATCCATCTAGCTCAGAGGATGCACACTGGTAAAAATAGAAACTGGAAACAAGGGGAATTCAGGACAGATGATCCCTTCAGGACCAGCGCTGAGAGTGGCAATACCAGGAGGGTGGGAGGAAGGTGGGAGTAGAAAGGAGGAGCCAATTAAAAGAATCTACACATAACCTCCCTCCGTGGAAACAGGGAAGTGGGTGAAGGGAAACAGCAGACAGTGTCTGATATGACAAAATAATAATTTATCAATTATCAAGAGCTGATGAGGAAGGGGGAAGCGAGGAGGGGTGGGTAAATTGAGAAGTTAATACCAAGACTATAAATAGAAAGAAAATGTTTTGAGAATGATGATGACAACAAATGTACACATATGGTTTGTATATAATGGATGGATGTATGGATTATGATTAGAGTTGGATGTGCCCCCAATAAAATGATTTAAAAAAACTCTCTCTTATATACGTACGAGTTTCTGTGCATTTCTTTCTCCAGTCTACCCAGCCTAACACAGAGGCCATCAAGTAGATTCCAACCCACAGCAACCCTATGCACACCAGAAGGAAACGCTGCACGCTTCTGTGTCATTCTTATAATTGTCTGTATACGTGAGCCCACTGTTGTAAACACTATGCCAACACATCTCTTTTTCCCTTACCTTCCACTCTATCAAGTAAGTTGTCCTTCTCCAGAGATTGGTATCTTCTGAGAATATGTTCAAAGTATGTATAATGATGTCTTGCCATTCTTTCCTCTAAGGAGCATTCAGGCCTTACTTCTTCCAAGTCAGATTTGTTTGCCCTTTAAATAGTCCATGATACTTTTAATATTTTTCTCCGGAACCGCAACTCAGATGTATCAGTTCTTCCTTAGTCTTCCTAATGAAATGTCCAACTTGTATATGGGGCAATGGAAAATATCATGGCTTGGATCAAACACACCTCGATCTTCAAAGTAATACCCTTGCTTTCCAATACTTCAAAGAGGTCCTGTGTAGCAAGTGCACCTCATGTAAAATGTCTCTTGATCTCTTGACTGCTACTTCTGTGAGCATGGATTGTGGAACCAAGCAAAACAAAATTCTTGACAATGTCTACATGCTTTCCACTTATCTTAATGTTATCTATTGGTCAGGATGTGAGGATTTTAATCTTCTTTACATTGAGCTACAAACCATTCTGAAGAGAACAGTCATTGATGTTTACCAAAAAGTGCTTCAAATCCTCACTTTTAGAAGGAAAATTGTGCTGTCTGCATAGCACAGTTTGTTAGTAAGTCTTTTGCTGATCTAGCTGCTACATCATTCTTCATGCAGCCAGCTTCTCTGATGATTTGCTCAGCATACAGATCAAACTAGTATGGTGAGAGGATTCTACGCTGACGTACACCATTACTTATTTTAAACCATGGAGCATTTCCTTCTTCTATTTCCACAACTGCTTCTTGATTTATGTACAGGTTCACAGGAACACCATGTAGTGTCTGGGATTTTCATTATCCTCAAGGTTACCCACAGTTTATTATCGTCCACACAGTCAAATTTCTTGGTATAGTCTGTAAAACACAAGCTAACCTCTTCCTGTTATTCTCTGCTTTGAGCCAAGAGCTATCTGACATCAGCCATAATATTTCCTATTCCAATGATACCCCTTATTCTGAATCAACCCTGAAATTCTAAACATTCTCTGTCACAATACTGGTGCAATCATTGTTATATGATGCACAGCAAAATTTTGTTTTCAAGCAATAGCAATAGCATTTTTCGATAGTTTGAGCATTTTGTTGCATCACCTTTAGCTAGAATGGGTACGCATAAGGTTCTCTTCAGACTGTTGACCAAGAAACTGTCTTCTAAACTTCCAGTGCTTCACCAGCTTGTTGAAATGGTTCACTTGGCTTTCTTTCAGTTCCTGGAGTTTTGTTTTTGGATGATGCTTGCAGTGCAGCTGTCAGTACTTCAGCACTACCGGTTCTTGCTCATATGCTACTTCTTACAAAGGGAAAATAGTTCTTTTTGGTACAGTGACTCTGTATATTCTTTCCCTTCTTTTGATGCTTTATTCATCATTCAATATTTGTGCATATAATCATTCCTTATTACAACTTGAAGTATGGATTATCTTTAATTTTTTTTCAGATTAAGATGTGCTGATGGTGTTCATCCTTTTGGTCTTATAATTTTAGACCATTGCACACTTCATTATATTTGACTTTGTCTTCTCTAACTGTCTTTGAAAACTTCTCTTCAGCTATTTTTGTTTCTTTCTTTCATTTATTTTACATAATCTATCATTAAGCACAAGTTTCAGAGGCTCTTATAATATCCACTTTGAACTTCACTTTCTTTCCTGTCTTTTAAATGATCTTTTGCTTTCTTCATGAATGATGTCCTTAATGTCCTTTCATATCTCATCAGGTTCTACTTACAGTAGTGTCCTCAAATATTTTCTCAAGATATTCTCAAAATTCCAGTGGAATAGAGTCCAGACTTTATTTTGGCTTGTGTGGATTTTTTAATTTTTCTTCAGTTTTATCTATCATGAACTTACTACATAAGACAATGGTTGTCCTTAGTGCAGTAACAGCTCCTCACAAAGACTCAGTGAAACATCTGAAAAACAAATAAAGCTATCTTTGATTCTGTTATTAAAAAAAATAAACCTTTTTGGCTGCAGTGTACTAGTCAAGGATGCTGGTCAATTATCCAATTGTCTCCAACAGCAACATTACAAGTAAAGTACATCTGAAATATGCCACAAAAATAATAGTAAGTAGGAAGGCCATGCTGAAGAAGTCTCTGGATAGCATCCGTGAGTTTGTGCTTACTTGTTAGCTATATCATGGTGTATGACTTGACTTGTTAAATACCAATAAAGTGTGCCACATCACTTTGAGATTGTCCCACCTTGAAAACACATTTGGTAGTTTTATACCATCATAAGGCAATTTCTGGAGTGACAGGTAGGCTGCATTCATAGTTTTAGTTCATTCTGCACCAAATAAAAATCCAAAAATTATGCAGCATAGTTGGTGGAAGAAAATGATTCTTTGATGGTATATCTATTTTCTTCCCTTTATGCATACCAGTCATATTACAGGGGATAGTCATGATTCTGAAAATATTAATAATTTAAAGCTTGTGGGAAAGTATTCACATCAAAGATATTTTGTGTTGAACTATTTTTTCTTTATTCCTTTCATTCTGTTCTCCTCTTTCTGTCCTAATTTTGTTTCAAGTGAACACTTGCATGGCAAATTTTGGTTTCCATTCAACAATTTATACACTATTTTATGGAACTGGTTGCTATTCCTAAATTGTTTTACTGCTTTCCTTACTTCCACCCTTCCTTCATTCTTTCAATCTCTCCTGTTTCTCTATTCCTCTTTGACTCCTTTTAGCCTTTGGACAAATGTTGCCTATTTGGTCTCCTGTGGTTGGTTGTTCCAAAGAGCACATTCTTCATGGATATTATTTATTTTATAGATTAGCCTATTGTTAGACTAAAAATAGCAGCTTTGACCTTTTCTCTCTGTAGAAAAGCCACCGAGAGACCCCTGCCAGCGCTGAGATACTTCTACTGCCAACGGATACTGCGGATGGACCCTGAGACCTGGAAATGAGGATGATTCTACTGCCACTGGACACACAAGACTGTGATTGTCTTGGTGTCATTGTATGTGTTTCACAAGTCAGAGGAGTCTTTATAGACTGGTTTTGGACATATGAGCTAACATCAGACTTATGACCTTGGACTGGACTGGATTATGATGCTTTCTCAATGTTCCATTCCCCTGGTATGTAAATATTTTTCTTATATCCATATGTGTTTCTATGAATTTGTTTCTCTAGTCTACTCAGACTAACACACTATGGTTTCTGTGGGCTAGTCACCCTGTGGACTATTTATCCTAGGGGCTAGGCATCCTGTGGATAAATTGCTTCTTTGGACTTTTGGTTTCCTTCATTCTCCTTTGCTCCAGGCAGGAAGAGATTAATAGTTTCTTCTTAGATGTTCTTTCAAAATGTTAAGACCTCAAGATACAACTCACCAAGTCAGGATATAGAAAATTATATTTATAATCTATATTTTATCAATTGATCTAAATATAATCTATAGTTTGTAGATTTCAAGTTCAGTAATTCAATCCCACAAAGTATTTAGCTATGTCTTAGAATTTTTTATAAATTTCCTCTCTATGTACTCTAATATATATATGCAATATATACAAATATGTAGCCCAGCAAATCAATAAATAGTGCTGTAAAATCATGCAGTTGTATGTTGACACTGGGAAGATTCCAAGAGAACAAAAGTACTGCCGAGCCTGAAATCATCCCGATAGTTGTTGGTAATTTTGCATCCATTGTTGCAGCCACTGTATTGAACAATACCATAGAGGGTCTTCTTCTTAACCCCTGACCCTACATTACCAAGATTCATGTCATTTTCCAAAGACTGGCTCTCCTGATAACAAGTCTGAAACATGGAGGAGAAAACCTCACTATACTCACTTCTGCCGGGGGATTTGGACTACACTTCCTGCACAGATTTCTCTCTTTTTCTTGTTGCCCATAATTCTGCCAGTAATCTTGGTCAATACCATAATTCACATAAATCCTTTTTTTCTCTCGTCTTTCATATTGATGGCTCAACTTTCAGATGAATATAAGGTAATTAACAAGCAGATCTTGGGTCCGGACCACTGCTCAAAATAACCCCTTAACTGTTGCTCATTAACACTTTAAGGAGGATTTGTGCAACTGATTTCTTCAATACAATATTTTTTGGATTATTTTGGGTTTTCTTTGGGGGGGGGGTGCGGGCATCACTGTTCCTGGAGAGCTGCTGCTGGATTTGAACTGCCAAGCCAGTGGGCTGCAGTCCTGCACTCAACCACTATGCCACCGGGGCTCAGCCCCCCATTCAATAAAATGTTATTGAATTTCTTGACTGCTACTTTCATGAGAATTGATTGTGGATCCAATTAAATGAAATATTTGACTTGTTTAAACTTTTCTCTCAATCCTTGTCTGTCATTTGTCATACTGTCATAGATAGTGTGTTATAACTATTGTTGATTGGAATTTTTAAAAGTTGGAAAAAGAAGAAGAAACAATAGTTGGAAAACATGGCCTTGTTGATATAAACAAAAGGGAAGATTCGGAGATGGACTTTTGCAAGCTCAATGACTTGTTCACAGTAAAAACTGTTTTCAACAACATAAAATAACATGCATATGGTCTTCTACAGATGGAAACAAAAAAGCAAATCAGCTACATATGTAGGAAGAAACAATGGAGAAGCTCAATGGCAGCAGCTGTGGAACATACCATCAATTGATCATATGTAAGTTCAGATTGTAGGTGAAGGGATTTTTTTAAGTCCACAGAGACAAAATATAATCCACCTGAATTTTGAGGATATCTCAAGATTTGCCACATTGAATACTAATGACAAAAGACATGAAAGGCACATGAAAGAAATGGTGAATTTCAGAAGCTTAATAGAAAAACTCAAAAAGCATCTCAAGAAAACAAACTAAAACATTATGATGAAATGTGAGGAAACTTGGAGATAGAAAACCAAAATGGAGAAAGAGACTCAGTAAACATTAAGTGAAATACAGCCAAAAAAAAAAGTTCAAACCTTGAGTTGCAAACTTGAAAGATCATAAAGACAAAATATTCAATGGTGCAGGAAGCATCAAAAGAAGATGGAAAGAATATGCAGAATCACTATGACAAAAAGGACTAGTTGACAATCCACCACTTCAAGAGGTAGCGTATGAACAAGAGCAAATAGTACTAAATTTATTTTAAACTGCACTGATATAATCAGCCAAAAACAACATGCAGGAACTGATGGAATTCTACTTGAAATGTTTCGACAAGTTGATGAAGTTCTGTAAGCATTCATTTGTCTATTCCAGGAAATTTGGAAGATGACTACTTGGCCAACTGACTTGAAGAGAACAGTATTTGTATCCATTACAAAGAAAAGTAACCCCACTGAATGCTTCTTATACAACAATATAGTGATCATCACATGCATGTAAAATTTTGCTGAAGATTGCGGAGCAAATTTTGGAGAAGTATGTTGGCAGGAAGCTGCCAAAGATTCCTTTCAATTCACAAAGAAATATATTGCTGGGATTTAGATTAAAATTGCATTGCATTTATACATTATTTTTATATTAATTGTCTTTTCACAATGTTCAATTTTCTAATCCATGAACATGGTATGTTCTTCCATTTGTGCAAACCTCTTTTAGCTTCTAACATTCATATTTTGTAGATTACATGATATAAGTTTTTTATATTCTGGTTTTAGTTTTTCTTGGTATTTTATCCTGTCTAAGGGTAAAGTAAATAGAATTGTGTTCTTTTTCAAAGTTTTTGTTTATGAAAAGAAGTTCTACTGTTTTATTATTCTTGTATCCCACCCCTTTGTACCCTACCACTTAGTTCTAGCAATTCTCTTGTGCAAACTATGATTTTCTATGACTAGAATTATGTTATGTAAGTACAGAGATCATTTTATTTCATCCCCTTAAATATCATTTCCTTCATTTCCTGTTATTAGTGCTTGCTATATTAGAACTTCCAGATCTACAATGAATAAAATTCATTATAATGGGCAAATTTATCTCATTACCATTCTCAACAGAAATTACTTTGCTATTATTTCTGAATGATAACGTTATTTTTGTACATTCTCCTAATTAAGTTGAGTGATTTATCTTTTATTTTTATGGAGCTGAAAGTTTTGAGATTCAGTGTTAAAAAAATTGGAGCTCTTCAATCCATTTCTATATAACTTCGACCCAAAGATTGGTGGTGCTTTCTGTTGTTGTTAAGTGAAGTCAAATGGCACCAAACTCATAGCGACCCTAAATACAATTATAGTAATTACAAAATATGGTGTCAATTTGAAGATTGAGTGTAATGCTGGAGTCTCCTTTATCAATCATGATATAACCAATGAGGTCTCTGTTAGGGCATGGCCTTCTTCTGAAGATTCTGTGAACTCCTGTATTTCCTCCTTAGAGGAGGGAGATAATTTTTCTCTCTGATCACTCTCTGCAAGACATTTCTGAGGAGAAGCCACATGAAGCTACCCTGAGGCAGTCAGAGTTTCAGAGCTGAAGGAGCCAGGTGGAGATCCCTGCCAACGCTGAGATGCTTACACCACCACTGGGTCCACAAGACTTCCAACACATGGGCCTGCGGTTTTCCTGCATTATATGTGTTTAATGAGTCTGTACAGGGCTTTATAGATTGGCATTAGACATATTTGCTAATATCACATTTATGGACTTGATCTGGAGTGGACTGGGGTGTTTTCTCAATATGTAATTGCTCTTCTATATAAATATCTTTCCTATACATATATGAGTGTCTATGAATTTGTTTCTCTAGTGGACTCAGACTAACACAAAAATAGGACAAAATACCGCATGGTCTGGAACCTCGCTCAAAATTGTTGTCATGCTTGAGCCCATTCTTCAAGTCACATCAATCCACATCAATGAGAGCCTTCCTCATCTATATTTTACATCCACTTAAAAAAGTATGATACTCTTCTCTAAGAAGTGGTCTCCCCTTAAACCATGTCCAATGTACATGAGATTAACTTTACCCATCCCTGCTTCTAAGGAGCATCCTGTCTGTATGTCTTCCACTATATATCTGTTTGTTCTTTGATAGTCCACAGTTCTTTCAATATTCTTCACCACACCATAGTACAAATGATTCTATTCTTCTCTAGTCTTCTTTAGTCAATGTCTAATTTTAGCATATATGTGAGGCAATTGAAAAAACCATGGATTGGCTCAGGCACAAACTAATACTCAAAGTAATATCCTTGCTTTTTAATCCATCAGAGTCCTTATGTAGCAGATCTAACTTATGCACTGCATCATTTGCTCCCTTGAACTCTACTTCCATGAGTTTTAATTGTGGGTCCTAGTAAAATGAATTAATTGAAAACATTGCTGCTGTCTCCCGCTATCATGATGCTTCCACCTATTGGTCAAGTGTGACAATGTTTATTTCCTTTGCATTAAGTTGCAATACATACTAAAGGCTGAGATCCTTGATCTTTGTCAGCAAAGATGCTTCAAGCTATCCTCACTTTCACAAAGATAGGCTGTAATGTATATCACAGGCTGTTACTTCAGTCTTGACACCTCATTTTTCTTCAAATAATTCACTACTGTATGAATA
This sequence comes from Nesogale talazaci, assembly GCA_004026705.1. Classification (NCBI taxonomy): domain Eukaryota; kingdom Metazoa; phylum Chordata; class Mammalia; order Afrosoricida; family Tenrecidae; genus Nesogale; species Nesogale talazaci. The sequence continues at coordinate 10,595 of PVJH01016877.1, read as the reverse complement.
TCTAAATATATGTTGTATATAAATAAAGTTATACAAATAATCCACCATTTGCTCAGCAGATTGAGTAAATAGAATGAGAAGATACAACCCTAATGAACACCTTTCCTGAACTTCTAAAATTAGTTTTTGGGCATAAACTTCAAATGAGATACAACTTAATCATTCAAACATATTAAGTAGAGTTATGCAATCATTCCTAAATTTCAACCATACCATATTCCCTTGTTCTGTTATCACAATTGCCGCTTGACCCATGTGCAGGTCCCATATGAGCACAATGAAATGTTTTGGAGTTACCATTCTATGTGAGACCACCCATAGTGTGTTATGATTCACAAAGTCAACCACCTTTGCACATTAAATGAAACACATATGAACTTCATCCTGGTAGTTTCTGCTTTCATTCAAAAATAACTGCATGCCATCAGCAATGATATCCCTTTTATCTTTGCCTTGTGATTCTAGCCTGAACCTCAGGATGCTCCCTCCCAATGTACTTCTGCAACCTTTGATGGGGTCAGGGTGGGAGGTTACTAGAAATGATATCAAAGGCATGGTTCTGCAACTTGTGCATTCTGTTGGGTCACCTTTCCTTGTAATGGGTCTAAATAGAGCCTCATGTTTGACTAAGGCTTTCACTGCAGCTAGGGCTGCTTCCTTCAGTCCATTGGTACTTGCTCAGGTCCTACCTCTTTTAGGTATGATGACTGCACATTCTTTCCACATGCTTTGATGTTTTTTGTATCATTCGATATTTAACCCATAGAATCTTTCAAGATTACAATGCAAGGCTTGAATTTTTTCTTTAGATATTTTGATGTAAGGTAGGCTGAACATGTTCTTCTTTTATGGTTTTCTTCCTCAAGGTCTGCCCATTTCATTGTAATATTTTTCTTCATTTTCTCAAGTTGCCCTTTCAAATTTTTGGTGCAGCTCTGAGATTCATTATTTCTTCCATTTGCTTTAGGTATTCAATGATAAAGAACAACTTTCAGAGTCTTTTCTGACATCTAATTTTATATCTCCTTGCTTTCTGTATTTTAATGATCTTTTGCTTACTTTTTGATTAATGTTATTAATGCTATCGTACAATTCTTCAGATCTTCTGTCAAATGTTCTTGAGGTGTCCTCAAAATTCAGGAAGGATATCCTCAAGGTCATATTTTGGCTATTGTGTTAATTTTCTTCATCTTTAACCTGAAATTACTTATGGTCTTTTGCTCAGTTTCTTAGCTGCTGATATTGAGTTTCTCCATTGTTTCTTTGGAAAACAACTATTTGTTATTTTCAGCTATTTGTTGTCCAAGTAACTGGAAGAAATCCATATTTGTACTTATCTCAAGAACAGGGACTCAAGAAATTGTTCAAATTATATAATAATACCATTAATATCACATGCAAGTAAAATTTTCCTAAGGAACATCAAACTATGGTTTCAATATTACTTTGACAAGACGCTGCCAACAGTACAGGCTGGATTCAGAAGAGAACATGGAACAAAACATATCAGTGTAGATGTCAAATGGAGCTTGCCTGAAAGCAGAGAATACCAGAAAGAAGGTTACTTTTACTTTAGTAACTGTGTTAAGACATTCAACTAATGGACCATAACAAACTATGACTAGCCTTGAGACATATTATTTGTGCTCATGCAGACACTTTACAGGATCATGGGGCATTTATGGGAATAGAACAAGTGATTGATTATTGCATGTATTAAAATCAAGAGGTGTGCTCCACAATTTTATGTGGGTGAAGTACTCAGAAAACCTGGATTATATGTAGCAAAATGAGAAATCAAGAAAGGAGGAAGCTTTTTTAATAACCTGTGATATGCAGTCTTGTTCACTGAAAGTGAGGAAGGCTTGAAGCACTTCCTGATGAAGATAAAATATTGCAAACTTCAGTGTGGAATGAAACTCAGCATAAAGAAGACCAATATTCTCACTATTGGACCAGTAGGTAACATAATGTTAAATTGAGAAAAGATTAAAATTGACGAAGATTATGCCTCACTTCAATCTGCAATCAATGCTTACAGAAGTAGTAGTCAATAAAGTAAAAGGTACATTGTAGTTGATAACATCTGCTGCACTAGTGTTCTTTAAAGTGTTGGTAAGTAGGGAGGTTCGTTTAAGGTGTGCCTGAGCCAGGCCATTCTATTTTGAATTGCTTAATAAACATATGAAATTTGGACTTTGAGTAAGGAAGGCCCACAATAATCAATTACGATGCAAGTGAAAAATATTGAAAGGACCATGGACTGCCAAAAGAACTAAAAAATCTGTCTTGCGTGGACAACTGTGAGAGTGTGATAGAAAACCCATGGCACTGGGCATTGGGGGCAATGGTTGAGTGTGTATTACCAGGTAGCCTGGGAGACTGGTAAGAAATGTTGAAACTCGGAGTACAAGGAATTCTCTGTCACGTGTGGGTGTGAGGGCAGGGTGATGGGCAGGCTGTGTGGTCAGTGAGCGAGAATGTGGAGTACTCATGGTCACTTGCCAGATGGATGGAGCAGTGGGTCAGGGTCTGGTCAGTGACGAGGAGTGCAGGGCTCTCATTGCTACTTACCAAGTCAGCCAGTGACAGGACGGAGTATTTTAGACGGTCTGGAGAACAGTTCACTCTCCACTGCTTGCTAAGTAGGTGGTGTAGTGATGGCAGGGGTGGAGGGAAACTAGTGGCACAGGTGTGCCTACTGTTACTCATTATGAGGTGGGGTTGTGCAGACAGACTAGGTAGCCTGAAGGGAAAAAGGCACTTTTGTACAAGAGTCTCTGAATGGATATGGAAGCAAATGTTGTGTGTGCTCATATCACTAATTGGCATGAGGGAACAGACGGTGCTGGATGTCTACAGAGTACTAGTAGCTGAAGCCAGCAATTAGGACCTAACTCTGGCTAAGGAAGAGGGTTGGGGGAGTTGGTCCTCGTCTGTTAAGATGGGAGACATCCTGCTGATACTCTCTGAATCTATTCCTTCATGCCTGTCACCCTCTCTAAGGTTCAGGGCTCACCTCTGGATCCGAGCTTCTGTAAAGTTAATGAATGCGGGACACATGGGGATTTCATCCTTCTTCCTACCATTTTCTCCTTGAAGTAGATATCCTCAAGTTTCATTTGCCTATCTTGATCATATTATTGGAACATACATTTACTGCACATGGAATTACATATTAGAAGATAGCCATTACATCTACAAGAAAGATATTGTTGATAGATTTTCTTTTAGGATTTTACTATTACCATTTCATTTTCTTCTCTCCTTTTTTTTTCATAGCTGCTTTCAAGAATTTCTGTTTATCTTTGAATTTTCTAGTGTAAGCTACACCACATATAGTTTTCTTTGGATTTCCTTGCCTTTCAGAAATATGTGTCAAAAAATTTAGCCATCATCTTTGAAAAATATGTTATAGTATAGAGATACTCTCTTTCCATTTTGGTACTCTAATAAATCTATATGGAAAACTTCAAAAATCAATGGAAATATATTTAAGTAGTCATGGACTGTTTTCATGAACTTTTTGAAGGTCCGATTTATATTATTAATTTGTTAACACTTTCCCATAAGTCCCAGAGGGCTAATAAACTTTTTTAAATCTTGAAAAAAATAACTAAGCTCTTGAAATTGTGTGTGTGGAGCTACTTACCCTGAATCTCCATTAATTGGTAGGATTCAATGTCCAAACTCTATTTACTCTAAGAATCTTGTTAGCACTTGGGTTTCACCATTGCTAAAGAGGTATTTCCCTTAGATGAGGCCTTATTGAAAACGCAGTGCTTCAACTGGGTCCCCACGGTCTTGGAGGATGATGAAGAGGGTCGCCTCGTTGCTGTTGGGCAATAAATTTAAATCCTCTAATGCTGCTTCATGTCTTTTATCTGCTTCATGCTCAACTCAATAGTCGTCCCTCTCTGGCAAGTTTGAGGAAGCTGTACTCATCCTGTAGTTAATTGTACAACCCAATCTTTAGAAGTCTCAGAACTTGAATTTCAAAGAAATCTCCTCGTACTGCTCTGTCCAACAGATTTAAACAATGTTAAATGTCTAGAACACTGATCGCCATCTCATTGGGAATTAAACCTATAGCTGATGAGTCAATTATAGCCTACCATGCCCCCATATTACAAAGCAGAGCTGCTTTATAGAACTTTCTTGGCTGTAGTCTCTATGTAAACAGATCAGCAGATTTTTCTTCCATACCCACCAGCTTGGTTTCAGACCAGCCAAGGTCATTTTAAGTCAGTCAATCCTTACTTGTCAAAAATCATGTGAGAAATAATTGTTTTGTGCTATACAACTAAAATTCTTATTCTTTTTTGTTATGCAACATTAATCTAATTATAATTCACTGAGACAGTTAGTTAGATTCAAATCATGGAAGCCCTTAATTAGGAGAAAAAAATGGATCATTTAATGGTTCACTTGCTCTGCTAGACTGTTTGGATGAAATGTTCAATTACATTGGTATCTTTGTTGTAAATTAAAAAATATATATTTATTGAGATATGTCACATTCATACAACTCATCCATTTAAAGAACTCAAATGATTTTAATATATTTGTAGGTATGTATAGCAATCCCCAAAATTAACAATAGAGCACTAACTTTCTAAAATGATGATAAATATATACACAGAAAATGGTAGGGGAGCTGCATTTGACCTCCTGTAGCTTCACCAGTTTAAAGATTATTTAACTCTGTTTCTGCCAAAGATGATTCCTATGAGCCAGAGATCAGACACACCACTACCCTTTTGCATTCTTTACCAAATTCAGACAGCAGTAGTCTCTTCCAGGGTACTGTATTTTTTCTGCTGGATTTGATAGTTCATTCCAATGGTCACTGTGAAAGCTTGAATGATTTTACGTCAGCTTGAATTTTTATGACAAAGTAGGGGGAGAGAGCAATCTATCAATCAGGTCACAGTCTGATTGGTACCTCCTTGGAAGTGTGGCCTCCTTGTAAATGGAAAACTGGAAATGTCTCCATTTCTTTGTGACTTCATTCACCTTTCTGATTTCAGGGACTCTGCCATTAACAGTGAGAGCTGTGGGTGCCCTGTCATGTTTCCACAAATTTTGGATCTACAGGACTCTGTATCCACCAGTCTGTGATCTTCTTACTTTCTTATTCATTCTTTTTAATTAGGGGCATACTGGTACATGAGTTGGGAGAGTGATTTTTGGATGAGCTTTAGACCTATAGTCTTGAGTTTGACAGAGCTGGAATGCCTTCTTGTTATACAATTACTTCTTGATGTAAAGATCTTTCTTTTGGGGGGCGGGGGTGGGAAATCAATGCTGATCATGGGAGCTACCCAGCCTTGCTCCTGGAGAGCCACTGCTGGATTTGAAATGCCAAGCCCATGGGCCGCAGTCCTGCACTCAACCACTACACCACCCTGGTTCATCCTGTAAAGATCTTTCTTATATGGTGATGACTACTACTGAATTCATTTCTCTAGAGAATCCAGGCTAACAGAGCTGGATAATGCAATTACAGGGGTTTATTATGGAAGTTAACAGGTTACAAGTTATGATCAGAAGCATTAAGTATACAGATATTTTGTCTGCAGTGCTTCTCACTCATGCTGGAAGGTGTACCTTTCACTCTGGCTCCTGGCTTTGTAGTCACGTGGCCCTTGACTTCTACTCTGCTCAGGCAATAGTAATGAAACTCCTTTAACTCTGATAAATGCTGTACAGGTATCCCACTCTGTAAACTCATGCCCAGAGGCAGTCAGCTTTTTTTTGTTTTGGGCATTTCTTGGGTCTGGAAAGCAATTGCTTTGTGTACAACCATCTCTGCTACTGCTACTTCTCAGCAGAGTGTTCTTGAACAAATTTAATCTCCTCCTTTCTTTCTTGATGATCATGTGATTCTCTTTTCCTGCTTCTGAACCATCGTTCACTTCATACTCAGAGAAATGACAGAAGAGACCAATTTTCTCATGTCAGTCCCATACACTCTAATTGTATGTTCCCACCAAGTCATTTGATGGAAGTTACAAACTAGAGAAGAGTTGTGTCAAGTAACTCATTATGCCACATGCACATAGTAAAATATTTGCCATTTCAATATTTTTGCATGTACAATTCAGTAACATAAATTAACATGATGTATATTATATCCATGATGCTGTAAAGACACAATTAACCTTTAATTTTGATTTTGGTGAGAGATTACAGAACAAATAATTCCACTAAACAATTCATTCATATTTTTTTTCTGACATTGATTTCAGTCTCCAAAATGCAACACCACTTTTACCACTTCCTCCCTGTGTCCATCATGTTCTCTTGTTATTTCTTCTTATGCTTTCCTAGCCCCTAAACTTTAACCGCAGGCAAATATTACCTTTTGATTACACATGATTGATTATTCCAATGTGTGCAGCTTCCTAATGTTAAATTTATTAGTCTATCATTTGCCTGAAAGTTATGCTATGGGTTGAGTTCAGCTCCAGACTTGAAGGAGGATTGAGGGTCATACTTTAGGGGATTGTACCACTCTCATCAGAATAGTAAGCCTGACCAAGTTTATCATTTTCAAATTTGCTACAAATTTTTATCCCACTGCACATAGGACCTTCTAATATGGCTCCTTTTAGAGCAGTCAGCAGTGGATGATAAAAACCATCTAGTTCTCATCTCAGCATTATAGAAATCATGTAGTAGATTTCTCCTTTCATTCAGTACTTCCTGAATCTTCCAGCTTCGGATTTCAGTGATGCCTGTCAAAAAAAAAAAAACTAACTAAAAATAGCTTTGATTACATTGCTTTATATTAGTAATACTTGTTTGAAACATTGGTAAGAATTAAATTATGAAAGCTTATTATCCAGGAGTCAATGATGTCGAACTTTAAGCCAGGCAGTAGTCCCAAACAGGTTCTGCAGGAGTGTTCTGGAATTCCCATCTTATCAAAACTATTTATAGTTTGTTACAATCCACCCTATGAAATGCCTTTACATAATAAATAAAACACAAGTAAACATCTTTCTGGTATACTGGATTTCAGTCAAGATCCAGCAGGCATTGACAATGGTATCCCTTGTTTATGTCCTCTTGTGAATCCAGCCTGAGCCTCAGGGAGCAGACTGTCAATGTATAGCTGCAACTGTTGATGGATGGTGCTCAGCAGAATTACTTGCATGTGGTATTAATGAAATTGTTCTATATTTTCAGCATTCTGTTGGGTTGTCTTTTTTGTAAATCATTTTATTTGGGGCGCATACAATTCTTAGCACAATACATCCATACATTTATTGTATGGATCTGTACCTTTGATGCCATCATCATTCTCAAAACATTTTCTTTCCCCTTAAGCCACTGATATTGACTCCTCCTTTTTTCACCACGCCCAGGTCCCCTCTTACTCATGAACTCTTATTAATTTACAAAATATTATAATTTTGTCTTGTAGAATGCTGTCCAATATCTCTCCTTGCCTACTTCTCTGGACCCTAAGAGGGAGATTATATGTAGATCCTTATAATCAGTTCTCCCTTTCTACTCCACCCTCCTTCCATCCTCCAGGTGTTGCCACTCTTACGACAGGTCCTAGAGGGATCATCTGTCCTGAGTTCCCCATGTTTCCAATTCCTATCTGTACCAGTGTACATTCTCTGATCTAACCAGATTTATAAGGTAGAATTCAGATCATGATAGTGGGAAGGAGGAAGCATTTTAAAAGTAGAGGAAAGATCCATATTTCATATTGCTACACTGTAACCTGACTGGCTCATATCCTCCCCAACACCCTTCTGTAAGGGAATGTCACTTTCCATGCAGATGGACCTTGGGTTCCCAATATGTACTCCCCTGCATCTATAATGATATAATTTTTAGTTCTTTGTTGCCTGATACCTGACCCCTTTGGTGCCTCGTGGTCCTACAGACTGGTGTGCTTCTTCTGTGTGGGCTTTGTTGCTTCTGAACTAGATGGCCGCTTGTTTACCTTCAAGTCTTTAAGACCCCAAATGCTCTATCTCTTGGTAGCCGGGCACCATCAGTTTTCTTCATCATAATTACTTATGCATGACTTTGTCTTCAGTGAAGGTGGGTATGCAATGATATTTTTGTTCTTGATGACTGATGATTGCTTCCATTGATATCTTGTGGTCACACAGGCTGGTGTGCTTCTTCCATGTGGACATTATTGCTTCTGGGAATTAGGGTCAGACCAAATTCATGGCTACATATGGTAGCCAAATGAGGAAAGGAAGAGGAGATGGCAATGAGTAAGAGAATGGGACACTAACCCTCCCACGGGGAGCATATTGTTTATATCCCTACAGTGAAAGAGGAACTAAACTTAAAATCAGTATTCCAGAATGCCAATGCAGCATGAAGGCATGGCACGGGGAGCCATTGGAGGGGTATGAGGGTCCAGCTGCAATCCCAACTACATGGATGGCTGCCCATCCCCCTAGGGGAGTTTGCTTTGGAGATCAGCACTGAGGCTGCAGCATGGGGAGAGGGACATGTCTGACCAGAGCACACAAGAGCAAATGAAGGGAGAGGGAGAGAGTGGAGTGCATCCTGGCCCATCAAGCCTCAAGAATGAGCTCCTGACACAGAACAGCCATGGCACAGAGAGCAACATATGGCCAGCCCCACTATGAAATATGGTTTCCCTTGCTAACTCAAGGCCCTATGAGGACAACCCTGGAGAAGCGGGGTGGGTAGTGCACCTGGTCTGACCTCACCATACAGAAGCAAGGCATGCAACAGAGCAGCAGGAGGAGCGGAACGTGGAGTTCCTGAGGGCGTGCCAAGGATAGACTTTGGGGCCAGGATGTGGCACCCTCCCTAACTCGACCAGAGGACTCTCCTGGAGGTCAGAGACTAGACTGTGAATTATTTACAGGTTTTTCTTTTCTTTTTCGAATGGGTACAAATACTGTTCTCGCTGTCTTTCAAACTTTTTGACATAGGCAAGGAGCATTCTGGTTGATTCTTTCAGCCAAAACGGGAGGCTCCTGGAGACTGACACACAGAACCAGGAAGCAGGGAGGGTGAAAGGGCAGAGAGAAGAAGGAGATATTCTTATTGTCTTCTATGCCTCCAAGAGGGAAACATCACGCTGTGACCAGATTCATAAGTTGGACTACTTGTTTACACATTCACCTAAGGTCAAGTTGACATAAAGTATAGCTGCCCAAAATTTATTACCTCCTATGCAAAGTAAACTTCCTGCAGATTAATAATCCCAAGTAAACCAGTGCTCACCTTGCCTATTAGGTATTATGTTTCTATCTCTAAACTTTTAGTTAGCAACCTGCTGCTTAAACGTTTTACCCAGAGTCTCATGGTTAGTTCATCGCCTTGCTGTTTCTTTTTTTTTTTTTTTTAGGTATCACTGCCCCCTGGTGGTGGGAGTAGGAGGCCCAGCCTTTGCTCCTGAGGAGCTGGAATTGAACCTCCATCCCAGTAGGCCGCAGTTCCGCGTACAACCACTACGCCACCAGGGCTCAGCCCTGTTGTTGTTTTTGTTAAGTACTATCAACCATAGTGACCTCAGAAAAAAGCACTGCCTTGTCCTACATCATTCTATCAGGCTTTTTTGTATTTGAGCAAAGTGCTGCAGTCACTATGTTAATCAATCTCATTGAGGGTCTTCCTTGTCTTTATTGATCCTCTAGTTCCAATGCTCCATTAGTTTGTTGAAACATTTATTGATAGTCTATCAATTTATGGAGTCGTTCTATTGGTCAATCCTATCAAAGCAAAAAGCACTTCTCATAGATTCACAGTTCAGTAGCTAGAATTTTGCATAAAACTATGAAAAAAATCACACTAAGAGAATAATAGATAATTGACCCTGTTCTAGGGGGAGGTGAGATGCCTCAATTTAAACTAGGACAAAAGTTAAAGACAACCATCTTGATGAAGAAAATTATCATCTGTAAGCCATAAAGGTATCCAAAGGATCCATGGTAATAGGACTAAATCCTGAATACAGAAAACAAACAAACAAACAAACAACACCTCAGAGTCATCATTGTTCATCACTGAAACAGGCGCCAATCTGTGCCTTTTATTTAGAACCCCTTGGTCACACATAGGTTGGTGTGCTTTCTTCTACATGGACTAGATGATGGCTCCTTTAAATGGCTGTGCGTATTACTACCAAGCTTTAAGACCTCAGAAACTATCCTTTTTGATAGCCAGGCCTCATCTGGTTCCTTCCTTTTACTTCACTAAAGGACCTGATCTTCAATAACTGCTTCATGAGGTCAAGTGAGAAGAGGGTCCATATTATAAGACCTATTAATTCTTTGACATAGGCCCTAAAACTGCAATTCAAATTTATCTATGGAATCCCTCTCTCCTCTCTTTATATATATATATATATATATACACACACACACATACATACACACATATATATAATTACATTACTTTACAGTTAGCACCATAACTTCCTAGTAATTACTCATAAACTCCACACTACATATGATAGTGGCAATAATAACACACATCCACTACTCACTGCTATGGAGTGCATGCTTACACATAGCTCCCCTCTAGGGCAGGATAGAACTGTTCCTGTGAGTTCCTGAGATTGCCATTCTCTAGGACAG